>NDFZ01003406.1:0-27793 GCA_002192655.3 Mamestra configurata
AAGAAACAATATATCTATAAAAAACAAGTCCGCACAACAGAGGTTATACTTTTCTACAACAGTCTCCACAACCCAGGAAAAGGGTTCCACATTACCCCTTGTTAAGATTGGTGACAGATTTTCTGGACTCTAATTATCCGTAACGACTGTCAAAGATCTTCAAATGATAGCCGGAATCAACGGCTTCTTGAGACATGCAAATGTCTCGGTGTATAATGTATAGTCACCTATTGGCTCACCGTCCGATAAATAAAAGCCAGGCCCGGATCAACGACGTGTTGTATTCCACGCCTCAAAGCGATGTCAGCATAATAGATGGGGCTCGCTAGGGCCAGCGCCTGCCAGGGTTGCGGGATTTGTTCGGGAGAGTCGCCGCGGTCCGCAAAGGACATTTAGAGGTACACGTATGGGTTTTAGTCAGTAAGAGTCTGACACTCCCTTCCGCTCCGCCCAAAACGGAAGACGTCATTTGATGATTTCCCTTCAGTAAAAAAAAAATGGTCACCCATGATCGTCGGTATTTAGGCGCGAACATTTTTTTCTATAGAAAATGGCAAATCCCTCTCTCTGAAGTCTTTGTATCTCTCATTAAAATCAGTTTATTCATTTCCAAGAATGAGGTCTTGAGAGTGGTATGACTTACCGTGAAGAGTAAACTCATCGACATCGACGCGTCGTAAGTTGCGTTTTCAGAACGTTTACGTGATTATATGATATAATGGTTGGCATGTGTTAGTTATATGAAATACGTCATCATCAGACTGTTCTAAACTTGGGCCATCTATTTAAACGGTTGAGAGACATTGTAGTAATACCGTGTGGGCCATGGCCCGCTGCTCCACGTAAAATACTGGTATTCAGCTGAATCCGGTTTGACTGGAAGCCGACCCCAATAGAGTTGGGAAAACGCTAGGCAGATGATTAATGGATAAATTCACTTCTATTAGCCAATTTAAATCTGGCCAAATAAGGCAAGCCTCCAAGCCCGAAGAACATTGATTTTGATTTATTTTTTAACCAATGAATACTCAATTTTCTCCAGCTACTCCCACGAAAGTTTAAAACTCTCTCCAAAGAAACCGTAAACATAAAAACAAGGTGTAAAGTTGCTAATGAATGTTGTAGCGATGTAAACTGTAAACAGCGATCGATACGCGCCGGATCGTGTCAAAGGCACGATTCATGACTGAGTGGCCTGAGGGATAGGCTGAGGCGGGTAATTAATAAAATCAAAATCAAAAGTCATTATATTTTTGACTGGCCTGTTGGTCGAGTGGTTAGTGACCCTGACTGCTTAACCGGAGGTCGTGGGTTCGATTCCCACCCAGGACAAATCTTTGTGTGATGAGCATGATCATTTGTTCTGTGTCTGGGTGTAATTTGTGTATAATATGTATGTATTTAGAAATATATAAGTATGTTTATCAGTTGTCTGGTTGCCATAGTACAGGCTCTGCCTAGTTTGGGATCGGATGACCGTGTGTGAGTTGTCCCAGGATATATTATTATATTATTATTATTATTATTATTCAAATTAGACTGAGTGCCAGCACTTTTTGAAAGTCAAAGTTCTACATAAAGACAGTCCTCCAAAAACGCACGCACGTCACCACTTCCAAGTATAATAGCTGGGAAGAAGAAGTGGCGCAACAAATTCCCCAGTAAATATAATAATAGTTTATTAAGTTAACCGGTAAGATGAGGACATAGTAAATCCTAACTAATATTCATGCGCGTGCCAGCCCATATATAACGCCCAAAAAAAAATTTCGTCCACTTTCATAAATTCGCATCGTCAGTATCGTGATTTCAACCCTAAATAATGTGGTGAGTTTTTATTTGGGCATTATGTATAGGCTTTTTTTTTTCTTTTTAAGGATGGGAAATCATCAAATGACTTCTTCCGCTCTGGGTGGAGTGGAAGGGCGTGTCAGACTCTTACTGACTAAAACCCATCCGTGTTCCTTCTAAAACCCTCTGCGTTCCAGGGCCGCGGTGACTCTTTCGAACAAATTCGCAACCCTGGCAGATGTATGGGCTGGCCAACCCTAGTGAGTTTGTTTGTTTGTCACCTATGCACGTCGGACGGCTAAACGAATTTGAATGATAACTGGCAGGTCTAGAAGGTAGTAAAGAGCACGGGCAGTTGAGAGATTGTCATGTTCACTCGAATGACTAGCTGATGATGGCGCGTGTATTGGATCATTCAGATCCCTTCAAATTGGTTGAACTGTATGCAGTTGATGCTCGCGCCACCGCGTCATCTCTTAGCTGCCACTAGCTTATTTCAATATTTCATACTTATAATTGTTTATTTTTCTTTCTTTACATTGTTCTCACATTTCACAACACATTTATTGTTAACCAGAATGTTGGAAAACATAAAATGATTAAAAAGAGTGTCCGTGGAGTTTCTTGCACTTTGCTTCTCCATAGAGATCTACGCTTTGGAACTTGCAAATAGCTTCAAGTTATTAACTGACTGACTTTGACAATTCAAAAGTACCTGTAAATGGTTTATCCTTATCCTTACTAATATTATAAACGCGAAAGTTTGTATGTCTGGATGTATGTATGTTACTCTTTCACGCAAAAGCTACAAAACGGATTTGGATGAAATTTAACACACATATAGTTTACGACCTGGATTGACACATAGGATGCTTTTATGTCGATATTGCCACGGGATCGAGAGTTACGCGGGTGAATCCGTGGGGCTGCCGCTAGTTTGAAATAATGCTTTGACTTTGAGTCCATGTCCTGGAATAGGACATAGAATATCTTTCAGCTCGAGGATATGTTCCCGTGGCATTTTTTTTATTTCACACGTCGGGCGAATCTGGAAGAAGCTAGATAATTAATATAACGATGAATATAGAGATCTAATAAAGTACAAGACGAGCTCTTGAATGTTAATACTGTTGGTAGGCACGGAACAAACGACAATCTAAGGTAGATCGTCGTTCTACTCAGGAACGAAGTTAAAATTAATTTGCACAAGACTGCATAAGGGCAATGAAGACCAAATACGGTGGTTAGTGGGAAACTAACAGTAAAATAATGAAACGTAAAATTAATTATATTATTGGAATTAAATTATTTAGGAAGATCTAAAATTGACAACGTCTAATAAATCGATGAACGCCGGCTGCACGCACGACTCATTGTAACGTTACGCTCATTGTAACGTTACGATCATTTCATCAATATTTTGTTATGACGTTGTCACGTTAAACTATCGTCCTTAAACCGACTTTACAGACTACCAATTTTTTTTAATGTGGAAATGCCTATTTACGTCACACTTCCCGCTGTCTCTTACCCCCAATACCACTACCCATTACAAAATTAAATCCCGAGGTCGGAACCGATTTTGTGGGCCATCGGGACGCACCTGGCATACTTCACATCAGCCGGCAGAGGGCGCTGTGTGGTCGCCCTCTTTCAATTGTGACAGAGGGCTTGAAAGCAATCGGCGTTAACCACGCGTCACAATTAAGTTTTAAGCCCGGCATTATATGGTCCAAATGTTGGTATTGGGATGTTTGGTATTTTAAAATGGTGTGATGTAGGGAGTAAATATGGGCCAACATAGATATGGTAGGTATCACCGACCAAAGTTTGTTCTAAGGAATTCAATCATATCAGTTCTTTCCTTAAAGTATTGGAAAGTGTGTTTTACAAATAATACGACCTAGACTAGAGTCAAAAGCAAAATCATCTCAAATAAAAAATTCATGGAACTTTCTATATATAGCTATGTTTTCTGTAGAATTTTTATAAATAAAGTAAAGTAAACTTTCGATATGACTAATAATAGGATCGAAATAAAAGGAGATGAATTCACTTTCATACAAGCCCGAGATGCTTGAATATAGAAAGTTGAAAGGGTTGTCAATTAATAGATTTATATTATCATCAATCTTTGAAAATTCTGCGAATTTTGGTACCCAAACAGTATATACAAGACGGAAAACGGTTTTATTAACCTTCCATTTTCATTAACTAAACTGGCGTGGGTTTCTATGGGTAATGAAAATAACTTACTTACTTACAAACGTGTAAATTAAGAAAATATTCCTGAAAATCAGCAGGAATTATAACCAACGTCCCTATGAATAAAATGCGCTTGTTTAAAAACTAAGACACAATTCTATTGATAGTCACCCATCCAACCTCGGCAACCATCGCTTAGCCTTGAAGATCGTGGTTAAGAAGAAGTAAGCGGAGAAAGAAACAGGTAGACAGCGACATTGTTTTATACTATTTTGAGTTACAGAAGCGAGCACACAAACAGACAGCCCATTTCAAAGTTAAAGCCTAGTTGTAACAAACTAAAACTGACCGTAATAAAGCCAGATTTATTTGGTTTCAATAGATCCGAGGTTTAAAGGTCATAGCACACATATCAACTCGGAAGGGGATCGTCACCACATCAACTCGAGCCGTGCAATATTCTTTGTATGAAACTCCCTACTGCAACGCACACTGATCAGAAACGTAACAGTAAAAAGGCGATACGGTGAAGATCTCTTTCGGAGTTGATACGTGTGACCTTTAACCACGAGCTCTACCAGTAAATAGAAAAATACGCATAAACAGCAGTAGCACATCTAAATTTAGATTTTCATTAAAGCGCGCACATTGGGCCTCACGGTACGGATAAGCCACACAAATTAGATTCGATCCCGCACTCCGAACACAAACGGAACACTGTGCAAATCTTATTGCCTACGATTATTGCCGTAATACCGGTTTTTCAGATACCAAGCCCAGGCTGCGGTTGGGAAGTGGTTTTTTTTTTGCCTGCGAGAAAGAAACGTGATAACGGTTTGGTTTTTAACCCTGCAGTAGCCGCGCGGGCTACATACGTAGCTATACAAATTGAAGAATATCTTAAAAACGGTTAGCTTTAACTTTTTGCTCCTCTAGGTACCGTAAAACGGGGTGGATAGACATGCAGGGGTGAATAAAATCTTTTATCGGGATTTTCACATAAATACCATATTGTTTCTCACAAAGCGCCCATTTAAATATAAATATTTTTTTTAAATATTGGAGTTCTTTATTGCTCCAATTTATGTGTCTATGTTTTCGAGGGTAGGTATGGCACTCGTGGGCTGCAGCTGAAAATCAGCGTCAGGTGGTATACCTTGTGTTGCCATCTGGCATTATGCTGAGCTGAGGCCCATTGTTGGTTTACATAATTTATTTTGTTTAATTTTATGGTGTTTATATTTTTTATAATGCTACTAAACACAATTTTATTCCTTTTTTTTTTTCAAACAATATTTAAATAATGTGAAAATTCCAATCAAAGTTTCGTTTTTATTCACCCAATCATTTCTATTCACCCCGTTTTACCCGGTACTTTCAAACGAACGTATGAGTAAGTAGTATAGTATCGCGCTGGCGCCGGTCGCCCGTTGTTTGTTTCATAGGAGCTCGTCAAAGTGGGCTGGACTACGAATGTAGTCAGCGCGACCAAAATTCTGAATAGACATTGCTTTAATGCACCTTTTTTTTTAAGGATGGGAAATCATCAAATGACTTCTTCCGCTCTGGGTGGAGCGAAAGGGCGTGTCAGACTCTTACTGACTAAAACCCATCCGTGTTCCTTCTAAAGCCCTTTGCGTTCCAGGGCCGCGGTGACTCTTTCGAACAAATTCCGCAACAGCTTTTATGCACCTGGCATGTTATATCTGCACCCCCTCGGGCATTAAGCGCGCCTTTCTATGTATCATGTATTGCATGATCTTTTCCTTTCAAAATGGTAGAGCTGAACAGTGCTGATGCACGCGTCATCATCTCTTAACTGCCACTGGCTTATTTCAATGTTTGATAATTATAATTGTTTTTTTTTTTTACTTGTTCTCACACATTGAAGCAACAACGTTGAAGTAACCAGGGTGTTTTTTAAACATAAATTGATTTAAGAGAGTGTCCGTGGAGTTTCTTGCACGTTACGTGCAAGTAGCTTCATGTTTTTTTGCCAGACTGACTTTGACAATTCAAAAGTAGCTGCTAACGGTTTATTTGAAGTAAATGCTATGACTTTGGTTGTGATCAAGTTTTAATAAATAAAGACTGTGGCAAAATTATGCTTAAGTCTTGAAAGAAAGGTATCGAGTTAAGGCATCATGTTTTTTATCCGAGCTTTAATTTCCAATCTATACTAATATACAAAAATTCTTGTTTATAAAAGACAGGCATTTTTGTACTGTTTTAACATCTAAATAGCAAATCAGATTGTGATTAAACTTTGTACGCGGATAGCCTTTAACCTATTTTAAGGACATAGTTTACTATCCATCTCGATAGTCAATTCCTTTGTCATAAATAACCACTGTTGACGCGGGCGAAGCTGCAGGCAAAACGCATACTACGAACCCTTAAAAGTAAAGTACCTTCCAACCTACTCAAAAATAATGAAGTTTAAATGAATAAACACGATCATAACAAACTGTTACTGCTGCATAAAACCACGCTGAAAGGATAACGCTGTTCCTAATAAAAACCTTTAATCTTGATTAAGTTTAGATTGTAAACAACCTAAGTGCTTTGGAGTTCATTATCTTTGTTTTGAGAGGCTCTTGTTTGACCATTCCCTTACCTGATGGTAAGCGATGGGGACGATGGTGCACGCTTACCTAGAAGTAACCTTGGTATTCACTCAAGAGTTAAAAACTAACGATGATAGGTTATTATTATGTCAAAAGATGTTATCATTGGAAAAAAAGATAATATCTTTTGACATTATCCATATTCATACTAATATTATAAATGCGAAAGTGTGTCTCTCTAACATATTATCTAGTAATCTATATAAATAAAAATGAATTCCTTTTTACCTTGGTCACGGCACAATGCGTGAACGGCTGGACAAATTTCAACATTTTGAAAAAAATATACGACCGGGTAATGCCGGGCGGGCCACTAGTTTAACATAATATTGAATTCGACAACGGCGACCCCATGACACTACTTCCTAGCGTATGCCCTGATATGACTCGCTAGACCGAATTTGGTTTTAAATACCCGATCACGGCTAAGGCAATACAGCTGACCGGCGGAATTAGAAATATAAGTATATGAGGGCTTGGGTCTCTCTTTGTTACTATAACGAACCGTAAATTGTCACCAAACATTCTGCGGCAAGTGTAAAAGAAAATATCACTCGTCCACACAGCTTTGAATATAAAAATAAAACTTACCAAATTATCTTACACCCCTAAAACTCCGAATGGAAACAAAATGAGTGTTCGCACAATTCGCGCTCTCACGGACGAAATAATTTTTCAAACATAACTTTTGTATTACGTTTGGCAAAACTAAGTTTGTATCAAATTGATGTTCAATCAACTTTGACCCGATTTCTCGCAAATGTATTGTGATTGATAATAATCTTGCGCTGGAAGTATTGAGGAGTGTGATCATAGATATATTATATTTCTATGAGTGTGATTATTTGTTTTATTTCAACGTGAAAAGAAAGTGAAACGTGCGATAATGCGTTTAATTAAATACCCATTCGTAATTATCTGTTAGGACTTTTTCTCACCTCGCTTAGGTTAGTCATTGGTAGCTAGTCTTACCCCCGGGCCTAGTACGAATGCTTCTGACGTATAGTAACGTAACGTAAAAAGTTACCACAGTTATACTGGTTTCGCACATAATTTATTTGAATCGGACACTATATTCATATGTTTGTGAGATACAAATTGTGTATGTCGCATAAAATCAAACCAAAATATTGGGGGTTATCATCATCATATCAGCCGAAAGACGTGCACTTCTTGACATAGGCCTCTACCAAAGGGGGGTTTGCCATAATCGCAAACCTTGGCAGACGGGTTGGCGATGGCAGTGTAGCTGTTGCAATGCACAGAGAATGTTGCTGCCCATTCTCGTCCCTTAGTCACCTCTTACGACACTCACGGGGAGTGTTGGGATGGTGCTATTCTTTTGCATCCGACACCAAACAGAAGGGGAGGGGGGGAAGGGGTTGTAGTTTTTCATATTCAAAATTTACTTACGTTAACGATACTGTAACGTTACTATACGTAAATATATTCAGATGTAGTTGAATATCAGTACTTGGCCTGCAACTAAGCGACATTCGAAAGAATAGAATAGAATATACTTTATTATACACCGAAATTGTACCACGACGCCTTTACAATATTCTTAATTGTAGATGATGTGTACAGTGATGGCCTTATCAGCGATAACAAAAATATGTGGGTTTGACTACGCGGCATTTCGTTAGGGCTTATCAATCCCATACATATATTTTGGACTTTTCAAATGTCACGTTGTTGAAGCCCTCTTCACTTGGAGCGAACGCCCATGTTACACCACATCACAGATACTGGAATAACCCTGCTATCTTCTTTTCGAAGGTCAAGCTTAAACCTCGTAAGCAAGTTATATGCAACTTGCATTACATTGCGGGCTACCGAGATATAATGTGATCAACCGCTTAATCATGCCCAGCAATTTGATTAAACTTGGTGGCTTGCAGATAGTAAGCGGCCTAAGGATCATAATTTCATTTTGAGAGAGTTAGCCAAAATTCGTTCAACGGAACTACCCTTTGGGGTAGTCTAAACCCGTGTTCTCAAAGATTGACACATCACGGGATGGGGCTCCCATCTCACAAGGCTCAAAGGTGTTCTAAAGCGCTTGCTTTAGAACACCTTTGTAAGGTTCGATTGACATCGTTCATAATTTATATTCCTTGTCGATGTACCCCCGGGCGCCATTTTTTCGATCTTACATCACGTTGGTTGGCTTTCGAAATAAGCTACGATTACGGTTTGAACGTTTTTTAGGGTTCCGAACCTCTTTGTGGAAAAACGGAAACGTTTTAGGATCACTCTGTTGTCTGTCCGTCTGTCACAGCCGATTTTTCCGTATCTGCTAAACCGGTTCAGTTAAAATTTAGTACACATAAAGTCTTTTGTAACCCAAATACGGACGTGTAACGAAATCAAACAATTTTATGAAAAAGGAGTCACTTTTTAGGGGAAAAATTAGGAAACTTAAAAAAAATGTTTTTACAACTGTACCGTGTGACATATCAAATAAAAAGCCCTATTGTGAGGGTTTCGATGATGTTTTTATGATAATTTTAAAATATTTGGTTTTGAAGTTATTAAAGAAATTAGACAAAAAAATTACAATCGGAGGGGATTGTCATTTTTTTGTCTATTTTTTTCCTTTTTTTTTCTTCGAAAATACTGAGTTTAAAAATTTTGAAAAAAAGATAGTGGTTCTTTGCCTATAGATTACAGGAAAACCTATAAGAACTCTATTATATGAAAATAACATATTACAAAAATGAGATTCGTTCGGAACCCTTTGCATGCGAGTCCGTCTCGCACTTGGCCGGGTTTTCTTGTTTATATTTTGAGTATTATCTTTGGAGATGATGAACCATGAGGTTATCATGATTGAAGTTTTGAATGATGGGTGACTTATGTTATGCTCTTGTGTAATGAGTATTTTCTATTTAACAGTTTATTATTTTGGTTTTTCTATTAGAAATATACAGTTTTCTATCTACTGCTCCATAAATTGAAAATTATTTGAATGTAAAATAATTTCAATTGGACTGATTCATTTGACTGATTTCACACTAAAAAAAACCGACCAAGTGCGAGGAGGACTCACACATGAAGGGTTCCGTACCATTATCTATGAAAACGGCAAAAAAATCACGTTTGTTGTATGGGAGCTCCCTTAAATATTTATTTTTATTCTATTTTTAGTATTTGTTGTTATAGCGGCAACAGAAATTCATCATTGGTGAAAATTTCAACTGTCTAACTATCACGGGTCATGAGATACAGCCTGGTGACAGACGGACAGACAATCGGACAGCGGAGTCTTAGTAATATGGTCCTGTTTTTTTACCCTTTGGGTACGGAACCCTAATCAGCAATTCATAGTTTAACCAAACACACTTTTGCAGTCATAATAATTTCTCTCTACAAATAAACGCTGCCCCAGCAAATACTTCACACGATACGGCTTTTCTAAAAAAGGATTTTTCAGAACACGATATATAAGAGATCTGGGCATTGAGCACCGAATACCTGTAAGGTAAGTCGATTCAATTTGTCTCAAAGGGTTATCTGTGTTCACCCCTATCTCATGGGGGTAGAAGGGTACAGGGGCGGAGGGGATGTCAGATTGTGTTTAAGCAGTATGGTTTTTCGGATAAGAAGGAATCTGAAGCATTGGGGACAAGAGGAAACTCAATTTGGGAAATAGCTGGTTTTTTTCGGTAATAATTTAAATGTGTTTTATGTAAGAGGTTTTGTCTCTTTGGTAGTAAAGATGCTCAAAATTGGTCATTGTAACTTCGGCTCTATTTGCCGTCAATAGAATGCATAATATTTATTTATTTCAACTTTATGTACAATAGTGGTACATGGGCGGACTTAATGCATCAAGGCATTCTCTACCAGTCAACCTTTGGGTTATAAAGACTATACTGTGGTAGGTGTACAATAAATAAAATTAAGATACAAAATTGAATTTTAACATTTCGGAAAGAATATACAGATAATATATATAATACTAATAAAATACATAATATCTAATGAAATAAGCAAGCTTCTATTATATTCGTACTTCCCTACTATGATGAGCCAATGCCATCATGGTTCCGTTATGAGAGACGGAGCTATACAGGACAAGAAGCACCATCCCTTTTTCACATCGAATCATGAACAGCCAAAGTCAAAGTCAAAGATTTATTCGCAGATAAATATGATTACAAAAGTTCTTATTATGTTATATCTGTATAGTAGCTTAACATATTCAATCAAAACATTATGACATGCAAATTTTTGGTACAATTACATCTTTTGGATTTAATCTGAAGGAATTATTTTATACTAGTTACCGCCCGCGGCTCCGCCCGCTATTATGTCGGAAATTATCCCAAGGGAACATACTCCCGGGATATAAAGTATCCTATGTGTTATTCCAGACTATAATCTACCACTGTGGCAAATTTCATCAAAATCCATTCAGTAGTTTTTTCGTAAAAGAGTAACAAACATCCATCCATCCATATGTACTTACAAACTATCCCAAATTTCATCGAGATCCGTTCAGCCGTTCTGACGTGAAAGAGATACTTACAAACTTTCGCGTTTATAATATTAGTGGGATTATAGAAGGGATTCTCAATTAACCACCTGTGTAAAGCCCTTTGAAGCGGACCATAGGTAGTTCTTTAATTTGCCTAGGAATCTTGTTATATATCTAGATACACATAGGATAGCAACTTCGCCTATATATTTCCGTTTTTATTCTAGGAGTAATTAGTCTATTAGGATATCTAGTTTTGAACTCACATTTATCTCCAAACATCTCAGGGTGAGATTTGGTAAATTTACATATTTCCTCAATATAAATACAAGTTAATGTAAATATTCTAAGTTTCCTAAACAGCGGTTTACAGGATGATAGTAGGTACATTAGTAGTACATTACAAATCTGCTGAACTGCTATGCCTTCATTTACCAATTAAACCTCCACCACATGAACTGGTGATCTCCAACACATTGCCCATTTGCCAAAGGCTATGAAATAGGCTGAAATACCACGATGCATGTTCAGCTGTCATCACTCGCTTCAGCGATCCGTAGACTCGCAGCTCAGTTGTCAGACGCCCGTGCAATAATCCATGCTAGTTCCTGATCAAAAGGGATTTTGGGTGGCATCGTTGGATTTGCTGAACGGTGAATTGCGCGCTCTATTCATTTGTCTATGATATCGACAAATGAAGCTGGAGCACTGGGCTATTGGGTATCAGCTTATTTATTGTTTGTATGTACCGATTTTTTATTTATTTTTTTATTATTTATATAAAAATGCAACAATTATTAAATATAATAATTGTTGCATTTTTACCCATATTTATTCTTATTATTTTATTTGTATATTTCTGTTATATATGCTCCGTGAATGTATCCGTAGCAGCACTGACTGGCCCTATCAGAATACCAGCGCTGCGTTATTTATTTTTAGATATCGCAGCATAAGCTGATATAGGGACCATTTTGGCCTCGCACAGATAATTATTTTATTATACTGTTTAGTTTTTAATTTTATTTTATTTTACTGGTTTGTTAGTCTTGTGCGAGTCCCAAATAAACATTTTTCTTTCTTTCTTTAATTGATTTTACGGTAGTATTTCTGAGGGGCAATTTTCGTTTTTTAAAGGATATTTTGCATTCGCATCGTACTACATAGTTATAACATAATTTCTGATCTTTGACTGTTGTGACGGGTAGTCAGAAGACAAAAATCTGACTCTAGTCTTGCCAGGTGGTATTGTGTTACACAGTAAGGCTGCCTGTCCATTGACTCGGAGCGAGGTAGTGGGGAGCGGAGTTGCGGAGCTAGACCGAGTTCACGCGACGAGTAATTTGAGCGGGCAACCGTTTTTGTCCGCTTCCCCGCTCTGCTGCCTCGCTCCGTTTCCCGGATTCGAAGATTTTTAAACCAGTTGCAAATCCCTGTCCACTGATGCGGGGCGGGGATTTTATGCAATCCCATTGGTTGATATTGGCATAGCTCCGCTCCGCTCCTCTCCAGTGGGCAGTCAGCCTTACTGTGCTGTGGATGCCAGTTAGGCATTCGCTTCATTTAAAATACTGGTACTCAGCAGCACTGCACAGCTTGACTTTGAGTTTGACTTTATTATTTATTTAAATGTTTGTATGTAATTAAATATTAATGGCTTTATTCTCTATATTTCACCTACCACCATTCTCTGCATCACACAAAGATTGACTGGTAGAGAATGCCTATGGCATAAAGTCCGCCTCTGTACATTTGTGTGCGTAAAGTAATAATAAATAAATCACATTAATATTATATAGGCGAAAGTTTGTGAGTGTGTGTGTGTATGTATGTTTGTTACTTCTTCACGCGCAAACGGCTGGACCGATTTATCTAAAATTTTGTTTGGGGGTTGTTTGAGTTCCGGGAAAGGACATAGGATAGTTTTTATCCCGGGAGTATGTTCCCTAGGGATTATTTTCGACATTAACGCGGGCGGAGTCGTGGGCAGCAGCTAGTAAACAAATATAATTTCTGTACAGCAAAGCTTACAGATTCAAATAAACTGTACATAAGCAAATATTTTATACGTATAGTTACTTATATTTAGAAACATACGATCCCACTTACATTACGAAACTTCGCATTGGTCTCTAGAATGATCGATGGAGATGATACTGAACTTCCAACTTAGCTCCAAACATGAAAAGTCTGATCATTTATTTCTCAGAAACTGTTCAACTACAAATGTAGTGCCTTTGCAAACTTATATTATTAAGATATTAATATAAAACGAATATTAATATTTCTGGCAGTGTGGGTGTATAACATGAAGTAGGTAGTAAATTCGTTTTTGGAGGTATAAATAGATAGAAAAATATCCTCAATAGACGAGTACCTACATACATTGTAAACTTATATTGTAGTTTTAGTGTCATATTGGAACATACGCTAGGAAATAAGGAGGATAGGAAGAAACCTATAAATACATCTTTAAATATATAAATCTTCTGTACGTGTGTTAACAGTGAACTCCTCCTAAACGGCTGAACCGATTTGAATGAATTTTTTTGTGGATTCGAGGATGGTTTAGCTTCACAATTGGACCCGCTAGGTGGCGCTACAATCGATTTCTATAATTTTTCATCAGACATAAAGCAAACGTTCGGACAGGACAACGTCTGTCGGGACCACTAGTATATGTATATATATGTGGTTATTTACATGGAAGATGGGTAGGCCATTAGTGTGGGACGCTTCTTGTGTCGATACTCTTGCGCCATCCCATCTTCCTAGCTCTTCGTGTTCTGCTGGCACTGCTGCTGCGGCTGCAGAGCACCTCAAGCGGCGTAAATATAATAAACTTGTTGGTAGTTATATTTTTTAATATAAGCGGTTTGGGGTTGAAACTCTCGGGTCTCGGGGTCCGAGTGCGCATAACTTGTTTAAAGATCTGTCAAGACGTTTAGTTAACACGCCGCGTGACCTAAGGGCTGGCCTTTTACCTTGGTCAAAGAATAAGCATTGCCATACAACGTGGCAATGCCGCCAGTCTATTGGGTACACTTCCAGTCGACAGCGATGCGGATCAATTTTTGACGCAATATTTTAGGGTAAATTTAGTTAGGAGTTTTTATTATTATTTCTAGTGTATATAGTTTGTTATGTATGTATATATTAGGTATACATATATTAGTTCTTAGAGATACTTACTAATCAGCCATTTCAAATAATATAATCTTGGTGTACTATTTGAAAATAGAGACTCTTGTCAATTAAACAGTAAATATTAGTAGGATGATAGAATGAGAAAGGTATCATAGCAAACAACTCAAAATTCAATAGGGTTCTTACTATAAATAGATTACTTAATAATAGTGCTTGGCATTCTGGATAGTTCCAAGTAATCTTACTATTTATATCAAATAATCTTCTGCAAAAAGATGAATTTTGATGTTAATCTTGTACGAGTCCCTAATAAAAAAATTAAAAATATAAATCTTTCTTATTCCTGTATCGATAAATTTGACCATTACATATTTATTTACTTAAATGTTCACCCACACACATAAACACACATACAAATACATACGGTAATATTCATATACATACATATATTATATGCCAATTACAAGTAAACATAACATTGACAACAAATACGCCAGATTACCGCTTAGTTGCTAACTTAAGTCTTGGTGTACAATAAATGAAGAAAAAAAAAAAAAAAAAAACTAAATAAATGAGAGTGAAGAGAAATTTGGGTTTCATTATAGTAGGCGCCAGATAAATGTGGAATAAAGTATATTGACCTTTCCCTAATAACTGTTCATAGGTACCTGAACAATTAAATATGAATCGTTTTTCATTATTAGACAATGTTAAGGATCACGAGAGATGATGATTCGGGACAGCTTTGTGTCATTAATTCCGTTTTTCAAATTAAAAATGTCAATAATTGTAGGTGGGTCAATGACCGTTATTCCACGATTATCTGGCGCCTACTATAGTATGTAGAAAGGCCACATATTGTCCAATTACTAACATAAAACTAAGGATAACAAGAGTCTAACAAAGGTAATACTAATTAACCTTTTGAACGCCATTGTCACGTATACATGACAAGCAAGCGCGTGCCCTGTACGCCAACCGTCACAAATATGTGACAAAAAGTACGGCGAATTTGTGGCTTGGCGTCGGGGGCACGCCGATGCGTTTATGCTCTGACGTGCAAAAAGTTAAAGTAGCTACCTACTAGGCCCAGACAATCTAAGGAGTTAACCATCGACTCAAAAGGGAGAAGTATTGTGACAGGACCGACATGAAAACAAATTGTAACCATAAACAAGGAATCTTCAATGATGCGATAGCGGGCACGATGCGACGGTGCGTTAATGCTCTAGCTCAAAAGGTTAATATTCAAATACACATAATTACTAATCTTAACTTCCATATAATACCTACCTATATTAATCGTTCTCCATAAGACAGTCTGAAAGCCAATCACGAAGCCAACTTTGAGGAACCGAATTTCGACATAAACAGTTTTAAACTAAAGACGTGTTTAGACGCGATTAGCGAGCGAGCTAAACGAGTTTACTTGCCTGTGCTAGTAGAGTAGATACTTTCATACGAGTACATAGTTAGTAGAGGATTAGAGATTATTATTGGAGATTAAAATGTACTTAGATAGGAGTATTATAACTTGATATTATGATATTATATTAAAATTCGAGAAAATTGAGATGTTTTGTTATGCCACGAAAGATTATCACGTACTTTAAATGCCTTTGCAGAAACATTTGCCAGATTTTTTATGTGTTTTATTAGTACACCGCTAAGGGGTAGATAGATATCTCTATTATATATGTATATATTTCTTGTGTACGTGTGTATGTCACTGAACTCCTCCTAAACGGCTAGGCCGATGTTGATGAATTTTTTTGTGTGTGTTCAAAGAAATTTGAGAATGGTTTAGATTCACAATTGGACCCGGTAGGTGGCGCTGTAATTGATTTCTATAATTTTTCGTCAGACACAAAGCAAACGTTCGGACAGGACAACGTCTGTCGGGACCACTAGTATATTTGTATTTTCGTACACCTATCGATGAAATGCTCGTTTTAAGTGTTTATTTCAATTTCATCACTGATCTGTAGCTTAGGGGTTTGGAATCATTGTTTTAGTTTTATGCTATGTTTATTTTTTCTTTTGATCGAGCCATTTCACTATTTTAAATTTGTAACCTGCCACTAATACAAAGAAGGCGACGGGACGACTTGGATGTATTCCTTAGCAATTGACAATAAGTAGCTCAGAACCGGGAAAAAATTAAGGAAAAGAGGCTCCGACCTAACAGCGTGACAGTTCAACCTAGTGATATAACTTACCTATTTCAATCGTGTGTTTAGCTCGAATCTTATAACTTTCCACTAGCTTCCTTCAAAATCCTGCAGCCAAAATATCAAACAACAACCCAAAGACAAGCAGTCAAGCGAACATCTTCCACGAAGCCAGTACTCTCCTCACCTGAACCCACCCTTACCCCCAACTAAAATAATTAGCCAAGTTGACAAGTCGGTGTCACGAGGTACTGTAACAAGTTAATTTACGCTGAGACTGAGCAAACGAAGCACCTTGTTTGAACAAGCATTTATTATGGAAGGTACTCGGTGACACGCCGAACAAGTGTTTAGTGTGACATGCTCGGAATGTCTTAATAATGGAAGCTGATCTGAGATGAAGGATTTAGATTGGATAAGTTTGTCAGTTACACGGTTTAGAGTTGAAACGTAAAAATTTGGCGTGACATCTCATGTTATAGTGTCACATTTAAACCGACTTCAAAAATAGGAGGAGGTTCTCAATTCGTCGAAACCTTTTTTTTTATGTATGTTCTCCGATTACTCAAAGATGGTTGGACCGATTTGGATTTTTTTTTTGTTTGAGAGGGTATTCTTCCCAGGTGGTCCCATAATCATCTAGTCAGGATCTGATGATGGGATCCTGGAGAAATAGAGAGAACTTTTCATATTTTATAGGCACACTAGAAGCAATTTGGGTAGTTTTTGGAAGAGTACTTTCTGGGAGTGGTTCTACTTAAATTTGGTGAAGATCTGATGAAGAACTTCGGAGATAGGCAACGAAACTCCCCAATAAATAGCAAATGGACTGGGATTGCTGAAATCTCATGTCTATCTCGAAGGTATTTTGAGAAGGGCGAAGGCCTGTGTAGTAGTTCGCCCCTCTCACAAAGAGAAGTTCTATACCACAGCAGTGGAAATAATAAAGGTTGATTATTCTTATATCGTGTTACTGGGATGATTTATTTATAGCGTATTAACCAATGTCTTTTCTGTACTAATATCATAAAGAGGAAAGATTTGTATTTTTGTATGTAACAAATAAACTTAAAAACCACGGGACCGATTTGAAAAAATATTTTAGCAATTTATAGCTACATTATTAGCAAGTAACATAGGCTATATTTTATCTCTTTACTCACATGGGAACGGCAACTACGCGGGTGAAACCGCGTGACGTCCGTTAGTAATTAATAAAATAGGTCCATATTAGCACAACAGCAGATTATCTACAGATGATCTTTTCTTCTGCTGTTCCTTTAGTTTCCCCTTATTAACTTAAGATATAATAAACATTTCTTGGCTTTTACAGCTTGAGAAAACTATATCGAAGTACAACTGCTATTCTGATACAAAAAATCATCATCTGCCTAGCCTTTTCCCAACTATATTGGAGTCGGCTCCCAGTCAAACCGGATTCAGCTGAATACCAGTGTTTTATGTGGAGCGACTGCCTACCAGACCTCCACAACCCATTAACTGGGTAACATAACATTTTCTGGCTTCTGACTATTCGTAACGACTGCCAAAGATCTACAAATGACACCCGGACCAACGGCTTAACGTGCTTTCCGAGGCACGGAGGAGTGTCAAGATAGTTACCCATGCACAGACTAACCTCGGCAAGCGTTGCTTAACCTTGAAGATCGACCCACGTGGCTGTTAATTATTTAGCCACAAAAATTATTCATTAAAATCTAGAAACATAAACAACTGATTTTATTGTATGTTAACTAATAAATTCTCGTGTACTTTGTGGCAACACAATAAAACTTCAAAGGACTTTCTAACCTAACACGTGTTATATAAGAAAATTATGACAATGATTTATCTTCATAATTTTCTTATATTTCTCTCTCAGAGAAAAAAAAACATATAAATATCGCTGTCGCCTTCCGCCCTTCCTACACAGCAATAGCTGACACTAGCACACTTCCTGCTTCTCATAAAATAAAATTGTTAGCATTAAATTAAGCAAAAGGACGTTTTGAGCGCACATTCATCACGCGAGCAGGTCTGTGGGACAGGCAAACTTGATTGTTTTTATTACTTTTGAAATATGAGATTTTTTTTACTGAGTGAGAAAGGAAGAAAGAAAGTTAAGGCTTAAGGTGGAAGCGCCAGGGTAGCCCGCAAAATTCAAATTTACTTATGTTTTTTTGCAATTTGCAAGGCAGTGTCATGCTGTATGTTGAACAAAATATGACTCACGACCGTAACAAGTATTTATTTACAGAATTATAATCATTTAAATCATCAATACAACCCTCTAAGTTCATATAACTCGAATTAATGGATATTTCTTAAAAAAAAATGACTATCTATAAAGTCGGTTCACGGACGATAGTATAACGTGACAACGTCATAACATTGATGAAATGATCATAACGTTACAATGAGTCATTCTTTTTCGTGCGTGCATTCGGCGTTCATAGATTTATTAGAGGTTGTCATACAAGTCATCAATCATTCGAGTTACATGAATGATACAACCTGTATTGATGATTTTAAATATTATAACTTAATAAAGCCATATTTATTGCGGTCGCCAATCGTATTTTTATCAACATACAACCTGACACTGACCTGCAAAATGCAAAAAAATTATGAAAATTTGAATTTCACGGGTTACCCTGGCGTTTTCACCTTAAGAACTACAACTGAGGGCTTCAGGAACCAATTTTTAAGCAACACACATTCGCATCTCAGTAGCAATTTGTCAAAATATTGGAAAATAGTAGAAGTGGTTCCGCAGAAAGTTTTTGACGTTTTTATTTCTCACCTCTCACCAAACGAAGATGTGGTAGATGATAGCCTTTTATATATTAAATATCACCATCGTCATCATATCAGCCGAAAGACGTCCACAGCTGGACATAGGCATCCCCCAAGGGCGGTACCATAATCACCACGCTTGGCAGGTGGGTTGGTGATCGCAGTGTAGCTATTGCAATGCACAGAAGCACAGATAATGCTGCTGCCCATTCTCTGGTGAGTCCCTTAGTCGCCCCTTACGACACCTACGGGAAGTGTTGGGATGGTGATAGCACCATGGGATGGTGACTTCAAAGAATAGTCTTTGAAGTCCGACACCATACAGAACCAACCTATACCTAAAGACAACTGCAGTTTTAATACTTTTAAAAGTATCACTGCTTTAAATATTCAAAGTGCTACTTCACAAGTCACGACGCGTTATTACTCGTGCGAGTACTATGAAGCTGAAAGTTTTATGAATAAAACAAGACCTGCATGTTTCTTGCCACATATTCTGACTTCCTTGTACTCTTGCTACCTTGCGTCCGGGTTGTATTAAGGCAAGAAGTCTTATGATAATGCTTGAAAGGTAACCTAAGCTCTCTATCAAATATTTAGGTATGGAAAAGAGAAAGCGTTTGGTTTTGAAACCGAAAATGTAGCAATTGGGAAAAGCTAATTATATTTTATGTATTTCAAATGAGATTGTGCAAGAAACTAAATAATTGAAGAAATTCCCATAGTTCGTAGCAAAGTGCTACGTCGTAGCCATATTGCTACGCCGTAGCACTTTGCTACGAATTGCTTTGTTTCCATATTTGGACAGGGTTTAACGCAAAATCTTAAATGGGGTCATTTTTATCGTCATTACGAAAACCTTGAACTATGGGACCAACCCTAAAATCGTGATAAAAACAACTGCACCATACATTTGTGTTTGCATTTATCGAAAAAACGAATAGTAGATTTGTTTTTTCACTAATTTCACTGTTAATTATTACAACAACGGTTCTGTTACAGCTTGTGTAAGTTTTATTCATGAGATTAACTTGCTATTTAGCAGAACAATGAGAAATATTTATATTATGTTATTTTCAAGAAAGCTATCAGACTAAGAACATACTCAACTACCAAGCACAGACAGGTTTAATAAATTTTGAGTTAAATTGTTTCTGAAACATAAACCTTAGTATACCATTGCTTTGAAAACAATTTAAATAACTATATTTCTTCGAGTATCTATTGAGACCAAATTCTGCGTTACTTAGATCTTTGCACTCAAGCGTATCAGACGGAGATGAATCTGGATCTCAAAAGGACGGGATACATTAGTAACAGAAGTAATTTCTCTTGAATTATCTCGTCAAGTCAGCAAATTATAAACACGCTAATGCCTACGACTTCGACCGCGTTGATATCAATTATCGCGGTACAAAACAGGTCGAACTTCATAGTTTTGCCGAGGTCTTTCCATAGATGGGTGATCATCCATAACATGTTATGTTTCCTCCGTGCTTTAAAATGCACGTTAAGCTGTTAGTCTCGGCTGTCATTTGAACATCTTTGATAGTTGTAACGGGTTGTCATAAGCCAGGAAATCTGACATCGGTCTTGCCGCCACAGGCTAGTTGTAAAGGTCAGAGAGGCAATCAATCCATATAAAGTTCTAGCTTTTGCCCGCGACTTCGTACGCACATATCCCGTTTCTCGTAGGAATTTTCCATTCCCGTATAGCCTATAGCATTCCTCATGAACGTGGCTATCATATGCAAAAATAACTTTCCAAATCTGACTGATACTTCCAGAAATTATTGCGTTCAAACAAACAAACTCTTCAGCTTTATTTTATTAGTATAGATTGGTATTGTGCTGCACCCGTTTAGACTGGAAGCCGACCCAAACATAGTCGGGAAAAAGCAGATGTATTCATCATCAACATCATCATCATCATCATCAACAGCTGGACTTCGCCCACTGCTGAGCATAGGCCTCTCTTTCTTGTGCCAATCCCCACGTTCCTGTACCAGCCTCATTTAGGTTCTACCTGCGATGGCAGATTGATAAAAACTTTAAGTATTCTGCACCCCTATATATGTATATCACCGGAAAATGGCAAGCGCCGTAAGATTGTAAAATATTGCGTGAAATTGTAAACAATTTTTTCTTAATAAGACACGGATATATTGAAGACTATTGAATTTGGTTGGGATTTATTGTAGACGAAACCATTTTGATTTAATATATCAAAAAAATTATAATCTAATCAAGATGTATTACAATCTTACGGAGTCTGCAATTTTTCAGTGACATATAAAGTAAAAGTCAAAGTCAAAACGTTTATTTCAATTAGGCCATTAAACGGCACTTTTGAACGTCATCGTTATAATATATATCTATTTACTATTAATAGGCACGCGTTTGACCACTAACTACTACCTAATGGTAAGCGATGATATGGTCGAAGATGGAGCACGCTTGCCTAGAAGTAACCTATTCACTCTTGACTTAAAGACTCCCAGGTTGTAGCTATCAGGAAACACAGACTCTGGCAGGGAATTCCACTCCTTAGCTGTACGCACAATAAATTTGTTCCCAAAACGTTTTGTGTTTTGTTATACCAGGAGATGCAAGAGAAAAATACCCAGAGTATTTGCAAGTCTGCGCACAATTGTTTTCTACATACTGTGAATAAGAACAAAGGCTGCACAAACAGAACACCTTCAAACATTCGTTTGAACTCGAACAAATTAAAAATAGATTAAACGTGCTAACGGGTAAACTGCACCGCGTAACTCGCACTTATTTGCAAGTTCTAAATCCAGAGCTTGTTCTGTTTTAAACGCTATTCTCGTTTTGCTTCATAACTAGAGTTGGTGCGGAATTTGCTTGGCTGAAAGGATGGCAAGTGAAATAAAGTTAAGTTTAATTTTTATTTTTGAAGTAAAACTTTTTTACGCACGCTTGACTTGGGGAGTAAACTGGTGAATGCGTGATGAGAGCGTTACGAAAAGTGTGATCGGGCGAGGCGAACGGTACGAAATGCCGAATGCTGTGTGTGTATCGAGCCTACTACAAGCAAATGAGCACACGAGCAAGTGAGTGCGCAGCCGGGTGCAAAGTCAAAGTCAATTCATTTATTTCAACTAGACCATTAAAAGGCACTTTTGAACGTCAAATTTACAGTTTAAAATTAAAATATAAGTGACTCTAGTTGTCCATTCGCAAAAAGTAGATTCTTATGGAGAAGAACGGACAAGAAACTCCATAGTTACTCTTTTCAAATATAAGTTTTACAATATTTTGTATACATAGGTACATTGATCAATTGATTATATTATGTGAGCACAATGCATCCAACATTACACTAATATACAGCACAACTCTCTCTCTTCTTCTCTCTCTGTCCTCGATCGATCGACGAATGTATATGTAAACATGTATATATTATACATATATAAACATACATACATATAGATGGAGCTAAAAAAGTTTTACTTCAGTCGTGTGATCTAAAGCACACTGGTTTTTTTAAAAGGACACCAGAAATTTTTGGTACTTAGTTAAATTTAAGTTACTGATAAATACATAGATACACTGGTAACAAAAAATTCATGGCATTATAAAATTCCTCCGCATCGCTGTCAACTGGAATCGCCCCCAAGAGACTGGCAGCCACGTTTGATGGCAATGCTTAACTTCTGTCCAAGGTAACAGGCATAAAAATAAAGTAAAATTAAACGTGTGAAACGATGTAAAAATCCTCCTAGCCTCGTTGGACTAGAGTTCACTAGCATTATTGTTTAGCATGAATCTACGGTTCGATATACCGAGTTAGGCAAAGTGCTTCTCGGTTCATCTAGTACAGTGGTTCCCAACCTGTGGTCCGCGGACCACTGGTGGTCCGCAAGGCCTAAAACATGGGTCCGCGAAAGGTTTGAAATTTCAATCTTGTCACATCAAAAATGTCATTGATGCCAACTGATTTTAAGTTTCTTTCAGAAATATTGTGTTTTCAGTGACAATGCTCTTTACTTTTGATTATGCTACAAGTTTTGAATATTTATATTGTTTAGAATCTAAGTTTTTTTGTTAAGATAAGTAAAGTTTAATTTTCTTCTTAATTTCTGGTCCCTGCTAACAACAAATAAATCAAAGTAGTACCGGGTCAAATAAAGGTTGGGAACCACTGATCTAGTACAAATTCAGTAGTAGCCCGCAATCTAGATTTGCGATTTATGACTAAGTTCGCTCTGTATTACATAGTTATATGTGTGTATAATATTATTCAGCATAATATTTCATTTAGCTTAATTTTCAGCGAAAAATAATACAACTTAAAGGCACCATTAGATTCACTAATATTGGAAGACGTCAGCGTTTTGACAGGTGTCTGGACCTGATGCCTCAGTGCTGCCCCCTGGTGCACGAAATTTCAGAATACATTACATACAAATTTCAGAAATTGAGTTATTTATTTATTATTAGTTAGGAGTTCGAGCGCCACTAGTAGAAGTAGGAAGTAGTAACGGGTGAAAGACGTTTTGAAGTACTGTTTTTTAGTAAAGGATGACGTTCAAAAAAATCGGTTGTCTGTAAAGTCGGTTTACGGACGATAGCTTAACGTGACAACGTCATAACAAAACATTGATGAAATGACTGCATACTTTTATGAATAAAATTGAATCGTGCAGCACTCTCGCTCCGATCGTAACGTTACAATGAGTGTAACATTACAATGAGTCATCCTTTTTCGTGCGTGCAGCCGGCGTTCATCGATTTATTAGACGTTGTCACGACAAAAATGCTAGCAGTCAGTCCAATTTCATTAAATGACTTTCGAATTGACTTTCAACTAATAAAATACTGGAACCTGATCCCAACGTAGGTAGTTTGGAAAAGGGAACGCCTTTTCCAAACTCATACGAGATTAGTAGTTACATATAACTAACTCGGCAACACAGAATGAAACTAATACAACTTCAACGTTACATTCAACGTTACATTTGTCAAAACAACAACAAAACACATTTGTCTTTGATCGGAAACGAGCTATAATACTCCATTATTAAGTATCTAGGTTATATGAAGGTTGGGTTCGCACTGCCATAAATACTACGAATTCGCAATTTACCACTCGCCAGCCCTGCGAACCACTTGTTAGTTTCGCCTCGGTTGCGTCACGGAGTAGAGAAATACAGAAGGCTCAGTAAAGCAAAAATATATTAGACCAGCTTTTGCCGTGACTTCGCTCAATAATGTTACCTATAACCGTCTGCAAGGTCCATCTTACTCTGTAAGAAAATTCATCAAAATTGAATCAGCGGTTTAGGCGTGAAAGCGTAAGATACATAATATAACTAAGAACTTATTAATTTCATTCCTCAAACTAGGAACTCGGTTTTTTCTTTGAAGTTTTTCAGGTTTTCGCTTCTACGCTCTAGCTTCGTTTGCAAATTATGTCACGCGTAACAGAAAAAACGCAAATCCTGAAAAGGAGCCATTGTACTCATCATTGTACAGGTTCATGCGATACAGCTCCCTGACAGACAGACGGACAAACGGACAGCGTAGGCTCAGTAATAGGGCTCCATTGGTTTCGGGTACGCAACCCTTAAAAGTTAAACTTCGGATGTGTATCAACTCCTGGTACAGTATATAAAGTGACGTCCATATTTAGCAATAAGCGGTGCCAATTATTGAATTGTTCAAAGTGGTCCTTCTGTCTCATTCCTACATCCGTGCAGTAAACATGATTAAAAACGGACTGCGGTATTCGCGGGTTCTTGCTCTGAGCACGGAGTACCGCACCTAGCGGTATTACGTACGTAGCGGTGTAACGTACCAAGCGGTATTACGTACCGGTATTATGTATGAAGCGGTATGGTGACGTTCAGGCTTGGGCTATTTTAAATGTTAACTTGTGTCTCTGAGGAGGTCTGCCTGCATTTTCAGTTTCACGTTGTCTTTCGAGGCGTGACTTTTCTGCTCCAAAGTCAGTAAAACGATATCGCATCATTGAAGATTCCTTGTTTATGGTTACAATTTGTTTTCATGTCGGTCCTGTTACAATACTTCTCCCTTTTGAGTCGATGGTTAACTCCTTAGATTGTCTGGGCCTAGTAGGTAGCTACTTTAACTTTTTGCACGTCAGAGCATAAACGCATCGGCGTGCCCCCGACGCCAAGCCACAAATTCGTCGTACTTTTTGTCACATATTTGTGACGTTTGGCGTGCAGGGGACGCGCTTGCTTGTCATGTATACGTGACAATGGCTTTCAAAAGGTTAATTGCAGCATCTATAGCATTTAACAAGTCCCTCTTGGGGTACTTGGGGCTCATGTTCTGTACAGGGGCGTCGCACTCACACTGGGTTTCCGACTTGTCTCTTTCTTTCACGCACTTTTTGGAGGTAAAGGAGCTGAAAGTCTAGGATACACTGGACGCAAATACAGGAACAAACAACTATTAGCGAAGACTATTCAATTGAGGTGGCCTAACAACTTGTGTCCTGATTTTCGAGCTGTGGCAAGCAATCAGCAAACAATTAAAAAAACGCATATTTTTCACTTAAAAAGTGTGTGTTTTACGGATTACGTAAAATCGTTTAAAAAAACTAGATCATTCTTAACAAGACCCAATCGCTTAGTGCAGCTACACACCTACCGTTTCTTTTCTACCTAGAACAGATCAGAATAGAATGAAACCGGAAGGCAAGAATGCAATACAAAATGTACCACTCGTCACACACCTACCGACGCGCTCCGGTAAGAACGCCCGGTAAGAAAACATCCGGCCGTCGTCGCCGATCAGAACGTTCTGGCCGGTAAGAAAGAGGCGTGGTTTATGTCCTAGCTCCGTAAAGCGTCACCAGTGATCGGAATAGACTGAGTATATTTACCTACAGTTTGTAGAACAGAGACCTAAATGGGAGACTTCCTTATAACTAAAAAAGATTTTTACCAGTAAATTTAGCAGGACTTTAATTACGATTTTATTTAATTATGATCAGAACGTTCTTGCCGGTAAAAAAGAGGCGTAAGCCACGCCTCTACTATTACAGCTAGTACGTACTAGTTCCGTATATCGTCACACACTGCCCGTTTTCAACCCGGTCCGGTGATTTTGCTTCAGTACGACTGCAGCTGAGCCAGGAAATCTGACATCGGTCTTGCCGCCACAGGCTACTTGTAAAGGTCAGAGAGGCAATCAATCCATATAAAGTTCTAGCTTTTGCCCGCGACTTCGTACGCACATATCCCGTTTCCCGTAGGAATTTTCCATTCCCGTATAGCCTATAGCATTCCTCATGAACGTGGCAATCATATGCAAAAAGAACTTTCCAAATCTGACTGATAGTTCCAGAAATTATTGCGTTCAAACAAACAAACTCTTCAGCTTTATTTTATTAGTATAGATTGGTATTGTGCAGCATCCGTTTAGACTGGAAGCCGACCCAAACATAGTCGGGAAAAAGCAGATGTATTCATCATCAACATCATCATCATCATCAACAGCCGGACTTCGCCCACTGCTGAGCATAGGCCTCTCTTTCTTGTGCCAATCCCCACGTTCCTGTACCAGCCTCATTTAGGTTCTACCTGCGATGGCAGATTGATAAAAACTTTAAGTATTCTGCACCCCTATATATGTCACCGGAAAATGGCAAGCGCCGTAAGATTGTAAAATATTGCGTGAAATTTTAAACTATTTTTTCTTAATAAGACACGGATATATTGAAGACTATTGAATTTGGTTGGCATTTATTGTAGACGAAACCATTTTGATTTAATATATCAAGAAATTATAATCTAATCAAGATTTATTACAATCTGACGGAGTCTGCAATTTTTCAGTGACATATAAAGTCAAAGTCAAAGTCAAAACGTTTATTTCAATTAGGCCATTAAACGGCACTTTTGAACGTCATCGTTAAAATATATATATATATATATTTACTATTAATAGGCACGCGTTTGACCACTAACTACTACCTAATGGTAAGCGATGATATGGTCGAAGATGGAGCACGCTTGCCTAGAAGTAACCTATTCACTCTTGACTTAAAGACTCCCAGGTTGTAGCTATCAGGAAACACAGACTCTGGCAGGGAATTCCACTCCTTAGCTGTACGCACAATAAATTTGTTCCCAAAACGTTTTGTATTTTGTTATACCAGGAGATGCAAGAGAAAAATACCCAGAGTATTTGCAAGTCTGCGCACAATTATTTTCCACATACTGTGAATAAGAACAAAGGCTGCACAAACAGAACACCTTCAAACATTCGTTTGAACTCGAACAAATTAAAAATAGATTAAACGCGCTAACGGGTAAACTGCACCGCGTAACTCGCACTTATTTGCAAGTTCTAAATCCAGAGCTTGTTCTGTTTTAAACGCTATTCTCGTTTTGCTTCATAACTAGAGTTGGTGCGGAATTTGCTTGGCTGAAAGGATGGTAAGTGAAATAAAGTTAAATTTAATTTTTATTTTTGAAGTAAAAAACTTTTTTACGCACGCTTGACTTGGGGAGTAAACTGGTGAATGCGTGACGAGAGCGTTACGAAAAGTGTGATCGGGCGAGGCGAACGGA
>NDFZ01003407.1:0-27796 GCA_002192655.3 Mamestra configurata
TACTGTAAATTCAATGATTCAGAACGGGGCCGTTACCGATCGGAACGGAACTAAAAATTATAACCGTTTATTTAATTTTGAAACGGTCGCGCTCGTGTGTGACCACTCCCGCGTGGGTAGTCACATGTTAGTCAGCCAATTTGAGGGGAGGGGACAATACTGCAACGGTCAAAACAATACAAATAGGTAATCCGTTCGTTTTCGAAAAACTTCCAACGAAACCATGCCTACCAACCTTCAAATAAGTGCCAAGGTTTATATCAAAGGTCACAAAAAATAAGTCACAAACGATAGGTAAAGGAACTATATAGACTAACGTCTGCTCGATGTGACATCACACCAAAAAACTGATCATTACACAAAACAAGACCAGAGAACAAAACAAGAGCTTAGAACATTCTTATAAATAAACCATTAGGTAGACCTTCATTTACACGTTCAATGTACCTACCAATACGACCTAAGAAGGTTGTTTCATATCAAAAATGTAACCTCGTGTTAAAAAGGGTAT
This sequence comes from Mamestra configurata, assembly GCA_002192655.3. Lineage (NCBI taxonomy): Eukaryota > Metazoa > Arthropoda > Insecta > Lepidoptera > Noctuidae > Mamestra > Mamestra configurata. The sequence continues at coordinate 512 of NDFZ01003407.1, forward strand.
AAACATGCGGCAATAGTGAATTCTCTAGGGACCGTGTATGCAAAGGTGATTCCGCTTTCCGTTTTTAGGCAAAACAGGCCAACGAGGTTGAACGCACGCTCAAAGATCTCTCATGTAGGGGAGAACAAAGGATCGCTAAAATATTAGAAACTAAACTCAAAGACCGTACCTGTTAGATCTCATTTTGTTTGCAATCGAAATATGAACTGTGCTTATGAGCTGTTAGTCATTTTAGCCTTTATTATTAGCTGGTTAATGACTAATTTCGAGGTGGCCTGGGGTTATAGTTTGCGCATATTAGGTGTAGATTTGCTGGTTTGAGCACCACTTTCCTATGCAACCTCCAGTTTCTAGTGCTAGGTAGGTATGTCTGAATGGTTTGAGAGACGGGGGTGAAATAAATATAGGGATTTGACTAATGACTAGGCGCATAAAGTTCGCGAGCCTAAAAGTTTTTTAGGCAAGGTTATGTAAAATTTCAGACAACTTTATGATTGATACTTATAGCTACGTAGTTACCTAATGAGTTTTTTTTTAAGGATGGGAAATCATCAAATGACTTCTTCCGCTCTGGGTGGAGCGGAAGGGCGTGTCAGACTCGTACTGACTAAAACCCATCCGTGTTCCTTCTAAAGCCTTTTGCGTTCCAGGGCCGCGGTGACTCTTTCGAACAAATTCCGCAACCCTGGCAGACCTAATGAGTGCGTTCCTGTAGTATTTTGCGAAATTTCCTCCAGTATATAAGTACCTAAGTACATAAATACGGTAAATTTTTCAAAAAGATTTGTCATGAAGAGCACCATAAACAAACCTTGGGAAAACATTATAGTACCTAAACATAAATCGATCATAAATACTTGTCTGGACAGTTGGACTAGGAACTACCGTCTTCGCATCGATTCGTGCACCCTACAAGGAAACCTGATCCTCGCGGGAACCTTGAGATGAACAAAAAGCAATNGCGGTAATTTTTTCAAAAAGATTTGTCATGAAGAGCACCATAAACAAACCTTGGGAAAACATTATAGTACCTACCTAAACATAAATCGATCATAAATACTTGTCTGGACAGTTGGACTAGGAACTACCGTCTTCGCNACGGTAAATTTTTCAAAAAGATTTCTCATGAAGAGCACCATAAACAAACCTTGGGAAAATATTATAGTACCTAAACATAAATCGATCATAAATACTTGTCTGGACAGTTGGACTAGGAACTACCGTCTTCGCATCGATTCGTGCACCCTACAAGGAAACCTGATCCTCGCGGGAACCTTGAGATGAACAAAAAGCAATTCAATTTAAATCTACGACTTTTTGTTTCATTCGATGATCCTTTAGTAGCTCTTGAATCGTGACTATGGAATCTGTTCAGCGAGGAGGTACCCGGATACTGTAATACATACGAAGTAGGTGGTAATAAGTAGGTCGATAAGTATATTCAGTAAATAGGTAGATACCTACTAAGATATTTAGGTAGGTACTGTACCAACAAAAGAACACATTTTTAGTAAGTACATAGGAAGGTACTTACCTAGACAAATTAATCGTTTTTGATAAACCAATAGGTACCTATCTAAATACAGACCGCTGTCTNTTACGAAGTAGGTAGGTGGTAGTAGGTCGATAAGTATATTCAGTAAATAGGTAGATACCTACTAAGATATTTAGGTACTGTACCAACAAAAGAACACATTTTTAGTAAGTACATAGGAAGGTACCTAGACAAATTAATCGTTTTTGATAAACCAATAGGTACCTATCTAAATACAGACCGCTGTCTATTTTTAAAAACAGTTTTTGTGTCGATTTTTAATATTCCTGTTGCCTTCCGCTCTTATATTGATAACTCAACCAAAAAATATACCTACACAAACGTAAATGATAAATACGCGTCGAATAGATAAAAAAAGTAAGTCGTAATATGTACTGAACATCTAATTTGACATCAATATCACCGGCCTCGGTGGCGCAGTAGGCAGCGCGTAAGTCTCATAATCTTAAGGTCGTGAGTTCGATCCTCACCCGGGGCATATCTTTTTGTTATTTTTCCAGTGTTTTAAGTTCGTTTTATATTTTATACTGGCATGTTGTAGCAACGAAAGTGTTCGTTTCAGTAGTTTTTAATGGCTTAGGAGGATCTTGATAAAGATCGCTAAAAACACGGATGTTGTTATTTTATTATTTTTTACTTCTCTACGTTTCTATGTATATTCTGTCTGGCTTATTCTGAGTAAGTATATCTTTTCGGAACTTAATGCCTCATTGTTTGACTATGAGCGTTAGTATCTTGTGTCAGGTCGGGCAAAAAGTCGGATATCGGATGATATCGTTTTATCGTATGAATTTCAGATGAAAAATTCATATATATTGGTTGGATATCAATACATTTGTTCCTATTATCGCGGATTTATAACACAACTATAGCGAATTACCTAGATATTTGCTTTCCTGCGATGGAAGCTTGAAATTATGTTTGTTTACAAGACAAACTGTTCAAGAACCTTTCTTGGAAGAAACCAATAAAACCTTAAACGACTTTGTCTTTTCGTCTGTAGTCTGGCTGGAGGTCTTAAGCAAGGTCGTTTTGGGCTGATATTTATGTTTTATTATACACAAAACATCACGCCTGTGTTTTCTCCAAAGGGATAAGCACAAGTATAATAGTGTACCTTCCCTCCCACACACAATTCACGATAGAGCTTGTCTTGGTCAGATACGCTGGGGAGTTTGTCGCGCCATGGTTGCGCCACTTCTTCCCAGCTATAACAGTAGGAAGTGGTGACGGGCGGGGCGTTTTGGGGGTTGTCTTCATTTAAATTGTGACGTTCAAAAAGAGCTGATTTTCAGCCTAGTTAGAATAAATGACTTGATTTTGATATGTTTAGTCTTCACAAATTCTTGTCTTTGGATTTTTCAGGGCTGGCCGCTATGGGACCGAGTCGAGTCGACGGAGCACGAACGACGGCTGTTGCTTGTGGCACGGCTGCCTCACGTCAGAACCCTTAACGGTGGTGGAACGGTGCCCATTGAAGAGAGGGATGCAGCTGAGAGAGCCTTTATACGATACTACATGGAGAAACCGGAGTCCGACCGACCGGATAGGTAACATACTTTGTATTATCTCGGATACTAATGAAAGATTAAGTAGATATAATTAGCAACAACACTATTGGTGGATTTTGTACTTAAATAATAATAATTATGGCTAAAAAGGGAACCGAGATAAAGGTAGATGGCGTATGTAAGGAGCCAGCTTTAACTAAATTGGGATAAGGGTTAAGCAAGGTCCTCTTAATTTTTTTCTGATAATAAATATAAAGAGTGGCCTCCACAACCCGCAATTACCTAGTAAGTATTATTTACCCGCTTGTATTGTACTTCTGTTGTAAGTACGCGCTGTGTGCTGGTTNATGGTGGATTTTGTACTTAAAAAATGAAAATTATGGCTAAAAAGGGAACTGAGATAATGGTAGATGGCGTATGTAAGGAGAAAGGCTGCGCCAGCTTTAACTAGGTCCTCTTATTTTTTTTTCTGATTATTTATATAAAGAGTGGCCTCAACAACCCGCAATTACCTTTTACCCGCTTGTCCCAGGAGGATGTAATGTTTTTACTTTAGTATTGTACTTCTGTTGTAAGTACGCGCTGTGTGCTGGTTGATTATTGCAGGAGTAATCGACAACATAACTTGAAACGCACACCAAAATAAATAAGCATTACGTGTTCTGGAAATCCCAATTACTAATGCACCAGAATCAGATAATCAAACAGTGCAGCAATGTATTGTCCTTCTAAATTGCAACGTTCGCTGCGAAGGTCCAATCAATAAGGAGCAATGTATGTATAATAATGTGTTTGAGGTCTCTGTGCCAACATGGCGACCTAAATGACTAAGTTCTCATGCTAATAACACGACGTAGGTGTGCATAATCATAAAATCTCACTCAATTTGTACCTTGTTTCACTATTACGGCGGTTTAATCGTGGCACCTTTTACAGGTGAATATCGCATTTGCAATGTTTTCTAACCAGATATGGTGTGTCTACAAATAATCATGACTTTGCAATACCTAAGTGAATACGTAAGGCAATCGGATTGTGTATGAAACCACTCATACCTATAAGCCATTGTTTTAGGCTGTCTATTAAGTGTTTTTTGATTAACTTCATTTTTTTTTTTGGATGGGATATCTTTAAATTACTCTTTCCGATCTGGGCGGAGCAGAAGGGAGTGTCAGACTCTTACTGACCCATCCGTGTTCCTCCTAATGCCCTTTGCGTTCTAGGGCCGCGGTGACTCCTTCGAACAAATTCCGCAACATCACCTTCAGTTTAGGCTATCGACTTAGATCTTCCAATAAGCTTTTGCAGGCAAATAGTATAAAATCAGCAATTTCCTTCTGCACATCGCTTCACTAACTTTTTTTTTATATTTGAGATGAGTTTGCTCTTGACTCTAGTCTAAGTCATGATGACAGAGACAAAGTCGACGATGGAGCGAGCTTACCCAGAAGAAGCCTGTTCACTCTAATTTTAAAGAGATTAGGGTTGTAAGCGTTCGGAAACACAGACGCAGGCAGAGAGTTCCACTCTTTTGTTGTGCGCATTATAAAAGACGTTTGGAAACGTATTGTTAGGTCCGGAAATTGAATTTTTTAATCCATTTCGAGCCAGGTCCGAGGTGTCTCGTATAGGTATGTACCTATATGTGCAACCTAATAGCCTTATGAGGTGAAGTTTTTACGTTTATCACCATTCTTTTCCAGATACTGGGAGTTGGTGGGCGTCCACGGCAAGCTGGACCCTCTAGTGTCGGTGGACCTGAGGCCAGAGAAGCGCGTGCAGATCACCTTCACTTGCGGAGACAACAGCGAAGTGCGCACAGTCGATGTTTACAGGCTAGTTTTTTTTTAATACTCTGTAAAAGAAGGATATAGAAATGCTGCAATGTTAGATTAAAAGTACCTACAGAAAGAATAGTACCTACGAACCGTTTTACATGGTAGGTACACTAACTGCTGCCAGCGGTTTCGCCCGCGTGTATTCGGAAATAACATGCTCCCGGGATAAAAATAAATAGCATATTTGCTATTCCAGACTATAATCTATCTATATGATCATCCAGATCCGTTCGGCCGTTCTGGCGTGATTGATTAACTAACATTCATCCAAACTTTCGCATTTAGGTATAAGATTGATGGCATGCTATATGCTATGAAATACAGCCGGGTGCCATTTTCTACTTACACCACGCCTCTCAAAATAAATTTGTAAAATGTGAACGTAGTGTGATGATAGGTAATGTGAGCTCGCTTCGCTCGCTCTTGGATTCAGCATTCTTATGATTCTTGGGCTTTTCTGCTTGATCTCCCTATTTTTTTATGAAAGGTCAGTAAACCTAAAGAAACAATGGCGGGCTGCTACAATTTTATAACTCGCACCGCTCGCTCTTAGACCCTACATTCTCAAGGTTCATTCCAGGAACCTCTCTGAACACTCTACCAAAAAAAAGCACTAGGAGGTACCTATAAAAAGAAACTGTTCCTAAATTTTACGCAAAAAATATATTATTTCTAGAACTGTATCGGACCTGAAGTCGCGGCTAGAGCGTATGGCTGGCTTCCCCGCGTCTAAAATGAGACTGTTCTACGTTGATCAAGAGCTTCGGGACTCCCAGGTAAATATACCTACATCTTAATTTTTTAAATAAATCCTTATGTTTTATCATAAAATATCACATAACTATACAAAACAGAACTTGCATGCCAATGAGATTGAGGGCAATGAAATCACACTTTTAACCCCCTAAAAATTCATTCAGAGTTATGAGCCAACCCAACCTAAGTATGTTGAGTCTTGAGTGTGTGCTGATCCACTTTTTGAATTTTTGCCGCTGCACTAACATTGTATATACGCTTTTTTTTTCTTACGATTAACAGTTTACATTATTTCTTAAGCCTTTTCAGGGTCCGGAGGAAATGAAGTATCCTACAAAGCAGCTGTACTCGTACAATATCAGATCAGGCGACGAAATCATCATCGACTCCAAACTGAAGCATTCGATCTCTGTCAACTCGACGGCGTGAGGCGACCACATACTTCATGTCGGCTGCATTATAACACAGACCTCCTACTTATACTTACACTTCCTCCCTCGAGGACCCCAGACTGAGGATTGGCCAGTCGAAAAATGTATTCAATTAATCTTACAATATTTTCTCTAGCACTAGAAAATATGCCAGTACCTACAATATTTTAAGGAGGTGCAACTGACATGCAATAATAGTAATCTTTTTGCCTAAAAATGCCATTTTATATGTATTTTTGTGCTACTGTTCGTCTTACTAACGTTTATGTACTTTAATGGTATGAATTTTATGTTTTGTAAGAAAATGATTGTTTTCTCCATATGGTTTATTTTAGGAGTAATATCGCAAAGTATTATAAAGTAGGGAATATCAACGGTTGTCACAAAGCATTTAGTTTTAAGAATTATCGCAAGCTTTGAGCTTGATGAAACTAATTTTACTTTACAGAATTATATTTTTAAATGGCACGAGTACCAACTGCAATTTTGAGAGCTTTGAATCATGTTTTATATTTTATAATTATTGCCTACTTCCTAAATTATCTAGTAATACTTGCTATACTTATTTACAAGTCAAGATATGGTAACTAACTTCTTTTTTTTTTTGCTATAAGCAACTGTGATAGTATATTTTAGATTACAAAATCTAAGATTAAACATATTATGTGACATTATTTTTGCATACTATCTGTCTCCTTTCACAGTATCTCCTTCACATCGCTTCGTATTTCACATTAATGAGGGTTGTGTTGCCCGCGACCTGTGCCGGGATGTTTCGCTTCGTGGAATTTTGTGGCCTGCCGAAGTTAGTCTATCCGAGTAGACAACAACCCCTCGGACACTTGACAGCAACCTTGCCAGTTATTAGTCCATACTTACTTTATATAATTTTATTAGCAACCGTTGTCGTCTGCGTAGCGCAATTTGTTACTTTAACGCTCCCCCTCCCTCCCCTAATGTGACTCCGGCCTCCATACGTGTTGAAGAGATTGGGAGATAGTATGCAACCTTGTCTAACGCCTTTAAGCTGAAGGATCCAGATGTTATCTTCCCAACCTTCACACCTTGGTTACACTGATAAAATGATTGTTCACAATAAGCATCCATCTTTCATTTATTACCAAGTGTTGTGAGTGCTTATTAACATTAAGTGATACTAACTGCCATTTCGAATTATGAAGTATACCTAAAGTGTCTTTTAGGTATAATCTTAAAATTAATAGGAACTTGCATGAAAATGAAAACGTAAACATCGATTTTGTATTTTTGGTTTTATAGTCTGGTACTGGTAGTGCCAAAAAAGTAAATATAATTTAGAAATGTTTTGATTCTACAGCTGCCAAATTTTTAATAGTTAAGTGAAACTTTGTTTTAAATTTGCATGAGCTATTTTAGCACTGGACCTCAGGTATAAAAACGTGATAATTTCGTTCGACGCAAAATTATAATGTAGTGACATATTTTTATTTCTTCTTTTTCTAGATCTAGAACATAGTATCAAAATGAAAAATAAACGGATTAATTGTATGACAACCTTAGTTTTATTCAATAATGACACACCATCATTTATTTACATATTATTTTACTTTAATCTGAGATAAAAAGCCTTTTACCATAAACAGCAATCATAGCATTTTGCACTTGTTCACATATATTATCATAAACTTTCAACCAATCACTAGTTCCTATTTCTCTGGTCATCCTTCTTAGAAAGTTCATTAAAACAAACAACTTATCTATATTCTTATTCACTACCATATCTTGTAAATATGCCACAATCATATCAATATCACATTGCAGTGGGGTCTGTCCACTTTCTAGCCATGCCCTTAACAGCTCCCTTACTTTGTCCCAAGGGAGACCCAACAACCCTTTAGGTTTTTCTATTATTGGTGCTACTTCTCTATGGACTTCTTTTATCATTGGGTCCTTAAATGGCAAGTCTCTTGTTACATTATCTCCTTGAAGTAATTTATTTACTGCATTATTTACTGACTTTTTTGAGGAAGGTAGTAGAATCTTTTTTGGAGGCCTGCCTCTTCTTTTTCTGGGTGGAGATTTCAAAGCAATGATGAGCGATTTCTTTCTAGTAGTAACTATGGATTTGCTAGTAGAGCTGAGCTTCTTAGGTATTTCTAAATCTTTGGAGCCATTGCTTAAAGTTACTAGCTCCGACTCTGTGTGAGACTTATCAGTGTTTGTTCCAGGCTTCTTTTTATGCATAGTTTTGTTGCTTGATAAAAACTTATTTATTGCCCCTTTTGAAGGTTTACTATTGACTGGTTCTAATTTTGTTATCTGAATGCCAATGCCTCTCATTTCTTTGGGATCTATATTTTGCTTCTTGCATATTGAAATGACTTCTTTTGTTATTACTTCCACATCATTTGTAGCATTATTCAATGAAGTTGATTTATTGATGACATTGCAGAAACCATGCCCCATGAATTTTGCTGTTTCCACAGGTGCCTCTTCATCTCTAACCATTAATTTCAAAGTTATGCATTTTCCTAAAACTTTAAATTGCAGCATTCTTGAGTGAACCTCAGCTGATAGTTGTTTCAAAAACTCTAAACATTGATTATTATTTTCAAATCTGATTCCATAGTTCACTTCAGCTGAAACTGATTTCCTTATAGTGTGAAAAGTTAGAGGGTTTGGATCACGACCACGACATTGATCAAATAGTTGGGCCCCACTCTTATTTCCTAACTGACTTTTTAAGGTAGCTAATGTCAAACTTTGTAGTGATCCACAGGTAGCATGACCTAATGATTCCAATTTTTGTGCAGTCTGTCTGCCTACACCTGGTAAATCTCTTAGTTTTATTTCAAAGATGAAATCTTCAATAAGATCTTCAGTGAGGAAGAACTGCCCATCTGGTTTGGCACGCTTTGTGGCCAATCTAGCTTGTAATCTGTTGCCACCAAATCCAGTGGAGCATGGACAGCCAGTTTTACGTTTAATCTCCTCTCTCAGCATTGTTGCGAAACTTTCAACATTGACATTCAAATCTGCCAATAGTTCAGTACAATCTACATACATCTCATCACACGATACAGCCTCAACATCTAAAGTATATTGGGCTATAGTATTATATAAAGTGTATGCAACTTCCTTGTAGCCTTCAAAGTCATAGGGAATTGTCTGTAAATCTGGACATAATCTCAAAGCTGATCCCATGAACATACCATTTCCAACACCTTTAGCTCGGGCTTCATATGAACATGAGGCTATTTCACTCATGGAACCATATTTGTCATCCTCATCAGCAATGTTATCAACTCTGCTCTCAAACACAATTTCATCTTCTGGTATCCCAGTTGCCTTTCCTAGTTTCTTAGCATATTTCTGTTTGTAAAGGCCAAATTCTACATTTCTGTCAACACCAGGTCTTTTTGGTCTTCTCTGTCCACCTCTAGAGTGAGTAACAGCAACGGGTTTTCCTCTGAGATCAGGACTATTGCGTAAACCAACTGATACAAAGAAACAATCCATGTCAATGTGCATGATTACTTTATTTTTCTCAAACTTCAACTGGGACAAATTATTAAAATCATTCATGTTCAAAATCATCTTTTTGAGCTCTGTTCGAGCAGGAAATGAAAAGTTACTATTTTCTCTCAAATCATTAACATGCTGTTTAAAATATGCCCCTAGTTGTGAAATGTGATGGAGTCTTGAATTATTGTAAAATTCTGCTATAAAGTTAGGGTCTGCAGCAGTTTTTGTGACTGCAACTGATCCAATGTTTTGCTTGGATAGTTTGGATTTCATCTTCACTAAATCACTATCATTTGCTATTTCTGTTGCATTGACAGAAGTTGATGGTTCTGAATCATTTATAAATGAACTATTTTGTAATTTATTCTCATCCTCTGTTTTTGCTGTAATCTGTTCTTCCACTCTATTAGCATTTGAATGTAAATATGTATCGTTCTCATTTTTAGAAAACTTGATTTCATTGTCTGAAGAATCATTATTTTTAATAACCTTAAAGTTTAGCTGTTTTTGGGTTCTTGAATTCTTATATAGCAAGTAGTCTCTGTAATCTAGCAAGCGATTAGATGCTATGCTATCAGTAATCCATTCAGGCTTAACAACCTTTACTAGAGACATATTTTTAACTTTGGTATCAGGTAAATTGGAGGCTATTATGAAATCATTATTTCTTTGATAAGTGTGATAGATTCCTCCATGCTTTGTCATAAGAACTTTTAATTCATCTGCGGAAGGTATCGTAAACCCATTGACAAAAATGCTCACCCCGCTGAAAATATCGGATAAGGTTTCTTCTTTTCCAGCTTTAACACAAAATTGCTCTTCTAATTTTGCAATCTTAGCTTGCATATAACCTCCCCAGGCTTCAAAGCCGTTGTCAGGAAACTTGTCATCTCGGCGCCTCATTTTCGAACAATTTAGTAACAAAAAAATCGAAATTATTCATTTAAAACATTTTTTCCCTCCAAAACTGTGGTGATAAAAAACAATAATTGTTTATTGTGACAAATGAGTACCTAATCAGAGTAATGACAGTGTCAGGTCAGTTTTTTTTTAATTTAGCCCGAAGTGAAGGCTATAGCCTTTTGACCATATTACCTAGTCTTCCGTCCTTTTCTTATTTTGCGGGCATTCTAATGGTTTTTGGAGTATCTGGTAACAAATATATCGATNTATTGTTTGTTGTGACAAATGAGTACCTAATCAGAGTAATGACACAGTATGACAGTGTCAGGTCAGTTTTTTTTTAATTTAGCCCGAAGTGAAGGCTATAGCCTTTTGACCATATTACCTAGTCTTACGTCCTTTTCTTATTTTGCGGGCATTCTAATGGTTTTTGGAGTATCTGGTAACAAATATATCGATTCGGCCTTCTCGACAAGTTTCGAGTGAGGTAGTCAATACTACAATAAAGTTCTCAGCTCCGAGATCACGCCTGTTTCAATTATTCCTCATATTTTCCAGGTGCGTGGACACTTGAGACACAAAACTACACCAATTTACATCACAATATCCTCTGGGAATCAATTTACGAACAGCCGCTAAACTTCACTCGACAAAATCCCGACAAAAATCATTAACTTGACGAGAGCGCAAAAATATTTTTGAGGCAATCAAATATCCCCCCTATCTTTATTATACTCTTTGGAGGCAATACTCATTGATGGTGTTGTGACTTTAGCAATAATATATAATTAAAGCGTTATGGGCTTAGTTATTGAATGACAAACTGTTTCGGTATTTCCATTAAAGCCAACCTTTAAAAATCTTAGTTTTGGGCATTTAATTTTTTAATAAACGTTTTGATATTTTTTTTGCTCAGTTTAGCCCTCCTTTGCAGTACGAATAATTCGGTTTATATAAGTGGACTTGGTAGATTGAATCACAGGTAACACTTCAATGTATAGAACTTTGTTTCTTATCAATCTATGGTCATTATAAAATGACAAGTACTCCATTAAATAACAGTTTACACTAGACTGTCAATCCGGTCGTACGGGTTTCTCGTTTTGCCGCGAAAATGTTGCGGCTCTTTATAATTTTTAACGCACTTTGCGTATTTTTTTCGGCCAGTATGAGCATTGTTAATCCAGGACCGGCATTTCCACCGACGAAAGGGGAAGTGTGGCCAAAACCTCAACAGCAAACAAAGGAACGGACTTATTTTAAACTAACACCCTCTATTTTTAAGTTTACGGTAAGTGAAAAAATAAACCACTATGCCCAAAAATAATCAAACCTTTAGGTAGGTAGGTCTTTTATTTTTTAATAAAAAGAAATCCATAAAGCATCTAAGGAGGTACTGGCACCGTTTTCTGTTGTTGGAAGTATCGATTTTTATCGCACCTTGTTTGAAGCTCATTGGACTTTTCGCGCCTTCACTTATTATTTAATCATGCCCAGAAAAATAACAATCTAATAAATGTAGCTACACCTATGTATGAGTTAGATATTTCTGAACAAAGCGATCTTCGATAAATAAAACTTGAAATGAGTTTCGCAGTCAGTAGATGCTATTTACCTAAACAAATAAAAACATGTAATATATGTAGTTCGATAAGTACCTATTTAGGTAGGTATTCCTTAAAATAACGTTTTCGTTAGGTAGGGACTCGTCATATTTGATTCAATCCATTGTTGACGGTTGTAATAAAAAAATATTGTAATTTTCTTCGTTAACAAACCGTTTTATTACCCACTGTAGATTAATCAATAACTTTTACAGATTTCATGATCTTACTTCAATTTATTTATAGAGAGGATACAATTTTTATTTTTATGAGAGGCTTAGATTCGGTCGGTCTTTGAGTTAGAGGCCTACCAATTAGTACCATAAAAATAGGGTAACTAGGAACTTACACGTTTTTTCATTTAATTTAGAAAATTAAATTAGGCTCATTTTACCAAATTAGGTACCTACTTTTAAACAAATATTTGTTTCCTTGAGAGTGTATTGGTTATCCTGATATTATAAGCAATTTTCCGCCAGTAATTCCGGCACATATGACAGGACCCTTGACCCTAGGACTTTGCAGACCAAAAACATTACAATTACAGAAGGGACTAGCTACAACTATCCCTTATTTCCTCAAATGCCAGTGGAAATTGAATACATTTTGTTTGTTGTCCAAAAAGTTCACGATATTTTTTGTAACTTTTTGTACCCTTTTGTGCGGTTGTCACTTGTGTCATCAGGCCAAGCCTCTGTGATCCACATCCAAGATCGTATCGTGTTATAATACTCGTTGGTAGCGTTTCCGTGCCCTTGTTCAGCAGAGGAACTGAATATCTAAATACATCAGCTTATTGATCAAAAATAGGTACCTAAGTAGGTACAAATAATAGGTTTTATGACTAACTGGACTGGTCTTGTTTAGGATGTAGGTACAAATACATACACCATAGGTTACAAAGTCAAAGGCGAGTAAACAACTGATAACACGTACCTAACACTCATAAATTAATATTATTTATAAGATAAACTATCCCACAATAGAAAAAAAGTATCACTTGGTTTAGTATTAAATTTATGAATACCTAGCACTATTTATGGCTAATTAATCGTATAATAATAATATATGCAAATAATTGTTTCGTATATATGCGGAAGAAGTACCTACCTACATAGATTGGCGAATACACAATATCTCTTACCAAATAATTACTCAGTTTTACCTACTTACTACATTAATAACAAAAAGGAAAACCATTTAAGCAATCACAATACATACATTTTACCATGATTTTACCTAAGTGGGTATTACATAAATATGTGCCATAAATCATTATAATCCTTTAATAGGGAAATGAGTTCATATATTTCAACAGGAAAAAGGAAGGACATGCGACATATTAAAAAATGCCATAGACCGTTACAATGCTGTGTTAAGGAACACCCACCACATAGCATGGAGACATTCGAAGAAGGTGAGGAAGCATGTCCAGTCTCGGTCTGCGGATGATACCAGCCCCGACTTCAAGGGGACGCTGGAGGAACTGCAGATAGATCTGAGCAGGCCCTGCGAGGCGTACCCACACCTGGATATGGATGAGAAATGTAGGTATTATCGTCATTCCGATTGGTTTGCGACAGTTTTTGTCTATTCAATTCATTTTCAACCGATTAGAAAAACTTCTATGAAGAATCGTGTCGAATGTTACTTAGTATCGCGCCCTTTTGCGAGAAGTAGATATTATAATATAGGGTATAAATACATGGATTGAACTCGTCCAATTGTTTTTGGCATTTTCGAGAAAAACTGATACTTAGTTTCAAATGGTTTTTCACTACGCATCGTTTGTTGACTCGCTCCCCAGCGCGCTGCGTGCACAATTGCACATACCTGTGTTAGTTGACATGGTTCGATACACATAATTATTACATTGATAAGATTGTCGTTGTTCCTTTTATACACATATTATGAAAACGTTGCTTGTGAACAATAAGGTATAAGTAGTATAAAATTAGAGGATAACACATAACCTTCCGACTAGTTCTGTCTACCCGCTTTACTACCGTAAAGGTGAATACCTAAAGGTTGAAATCGATAATCCTCCAAGAAAACAAGCAACTACTTTGGTTCAGGACCGCTATGGTCTAAACCAGCCCAAAGCCATTTAGACAAACCATTTCTTCCATCATTTTATCTACTTACTTACACAAGTAATAATTTACAATCCTATCCTAAGCAAACCTATCCCGACCTTTCCCGACCTTTTTTTTTTGGTATCGGGGTGGAAATCCTTATGGATGACCTCCGTCCTGGGGCGGACGAAGGGGTCTGTCAGACTCCTACTGACTAAAACCACCCCTAAATGGGTCCAGAGACGGCGGACTCGGGGACGTCTGCCACCACCGTCATAAAGGACCCGAGATGATGGCGCGTATTGTTCCACGCGCGGCCCTCTTAGACGTCGCAGGGGGAGTTACAACACCTCGGCCTCTGCCGGCACCAGTCGGACGTTAAAGATTGCTTAAGTGCTGCCGTAGCCCCCGGTGCAAGTGTGCGCAAGCCACTCCGTAGGTACGAGATCGTGCGATACCCTCTGATGACTCTGACGGCCATCGCCATCTACTGCTCAGCTGCCTACACTGGGGCCCCTTTCAGGGCCATTGATTGCATGATCCCCACGTACAAACGTCTGCAGACGGTGCTGGCGCCCGCCGCACTAACTTGGGCGCCATCCGCCAAAAGCGGGGGCTGATGTCCCAACGGCTGTCGAGCACCAATCCCAGCTAGGTACTTCATGGTTGATTCGACAGCGATTTGGGCCCCCCCGACCACTATATGTGATCACGGTGGTGGCAGCCGTCGGGGGCCATGAAAAGTGATGACCTCCGATATGACGAGGGCCACCTCCAGGCCCAGGCGCCGAATGCGGCTCACAACCTGTGAGACCGCCGTCGTAGCTGGCAACGCTGCCTCCCTGAGCGAACTCCCCGAGCCGTGACCAGCGTGTCGTCCGCGTAACACGTTAGGTTCATTCCAGGCTGGAGCTTGCCCCTCAAAACCTAGTCGTACCCGATGTCCCACAGGAAAGGTCCAAGAACCGAGCCCTGAGGAACTCCGCAAGCTAACCTAACTTAACCAATACCTATAATTAATGCGAAAGTGAGTTTGTTTGTTTATTACGATTAGACGCCTAAATCACTGAACCGATTTTGGTGAATACTTATGTGTACTTACAGAGATAGATGACGATGTAATGGGCTACTCTGACGCAAGCGAAGCCTCGGTCAAAAGCTAGTTGTTTCTAAATAAATGATTAGATGGCAGGTAAATTTTGGATGGAAATCCCAGCTTATGCAGAAAATATTATTTTTCAGATAGTCTGAACGTTTCTGCAGTATCGACTCTCAACAGTGATTCGATATGGGGCATTCTGAGGGGAATGGAGACCTTTGTGCAATTGTTCTACTTTTCCGATGGATATAAAGTAAGATATTTTGTTCAATTTAGATAAACAAGCCAGCGAAACTCCACAAACGTGAAAGAGCACTACTAGGAATTTCTTCTGTGTCGTTGATGCTTTTACTAACTTTAACCGCACATACACAAACAGATAATTATAATTACCTTACGACGATGGCACAAAAATAGCGAAAATATTGTTATTTTTTCTTGACGCATTTTTTCAACTAACTACATCAGATTACGGAGGCAATGACCGCAGTTAGTCGGTATAGTATCTATACTTCAAATTGTCAGCAAAAAGAGCGTATTTTTGCTTGCCTAGTTTGTGACCCTTGGAAAAAGGCCTCCCTTTTCTCTTTCCACACTTCTCTATCCTGAGCGATCCCTGGCCAAGTTTGACCAAAGTTAAGTTTTTGTTTTATCGTCATATAAAGTAAATTTAGTATGACCCTGTTTAAAAATCCGCTGATTACAGGACGTGCTCATCAACACGACGCAAATAGTGGACTTCCCCAGATATACGTACCGTGGACTTCTCATCGATACGTCGAGACATTACCTCACCGTGGCCAACATTCTCAAGACCCTGGATGCCATGGAAATGAACAAGATGAACGTCCTACACTGGCACATTGTAGATGATCAGAGCTTCCCTTATCAAAGTGAAAAGTTCCCACAGCTAAGGTAATTTAAAAATCTCTCGCATACGAATAAGGCTGATGGCAATCGATCGACCCCATTCACATTTTTTCAAAACATTAATGTTCCATAATAATATGTAATATATTATAAACATACTTATGCAAAAAGCCACTTCTTAGTGCGTGAACATTAACATAGGCCTGTAAATAATCATTTAATATAAATGATCACAAACCTGCTTTTCAGCGAACAAGGCGCATACGATCCTTCAATGATCTACACGAAGACGAACATACACCAGATTGTTACGTATGCTAGAGACAGGGGAATTAGAGTTCTTCCTGAATTTGATGTTCCTGGTAAGTCCGAGATACAAGACTTCTCATCAGTAGGTAACATATAACAAACAGTGACAAACATTTTGAAAATACCAGAAATAAATTCTAACTTAGACAGATAAGAGTCTCCCACAAGATTGTCCCATTCTAGTAAAATCAAATAGGTACCTAATAGCAGCATTCTTATCAGTCAAGATGTCCTCTCAAGTTGACCTTAGATAAACAATACTTACATTTACCGATACAAGGAAAGTGTAGTGTCGCGATTGTTTGACCACTTATTTGCCGAGCCTTGATTTGTGAAATATGTGTGTCAAGTTGCGGATTGGCACGATTAAATCAATCATCCCAAAAATTATGCTGCAGCATAATTTTTGAGATGATTTTCTCTTCTTATAACAGGACACACAAGATCTTGGGGCGTCGCCTACCCAGGGATCCTGACCAAATGCTACCAGTTCGGCGAAGTTGTGGGCCTAGGACCGATGGACCCGACAAACAACGTGACATATAAACTAATAGGAGACTTGTTCAGCGAAGTTCAGCAGCGGTTTCCTGATAAATACTTCCATCTCGGAGGTGATGAAGTTGCTATGGACTGCTGGTGGGTTTCTTTTAATAAAGTGCACTTTGTAGTGGTAGATCTAATTTTTATAAATGATAGACTCTTCGTGGGCCGTTGAGGATATGCAAGCACAAAATGTGGTACGGTACGGTAAAGGAAAGCTGTAAACTAACAGCTTTCCTTTACCTACATCAAGTGCCATGTCATGTTAAAATATAAAATAACCCACTACTAGGTAATCGCAATATTTCTATGGCCTGTTTTAAGAACAAAATATTATAAACAATCTGAAAAAAGTTAAAATCGTATTACACCGTTTTCAGGGCATCAAACCCTGAGATCCTGGAATTCATGAGTCAGCATAACATGAGTAGTACCAGCGAGGTGCACGCGTATTTCATGACAAACGTGCTTCCACTGTTAGGGCAGAAATCCAAGCCCATAGTGTGGCAGGTATGTTACCACAAACAGTATACACATGTATTTTTAACCGACTTCAAAAAAATGAGGTTTTCAATTCGACACTTGTATGTAATGTTGTCAGAATTGCACAGTTTTGGTATATGTTATTTTCTTTCATCTTCTTGCCCGAATCCCAATAATTTGGTTTGTATCAAACCCAAATTATTGGATTTTGGATTGGGCGCTTTTTCTTCCATAACAGCCGGTATTTTAATAATTAATTTGCTCCTTAGCCATATCATCTTACATTACCACAATCCGCGATCCATATATTATTTGATCCTCCCCTTTAAAAGATAGATATCCACATAGTTGATTTTTCCTTCCATAAAAACAATAAACTAATTGTTTCCAAAATGTTTCAGGAAGTTTTCGATGAAGGTGTAAAACTGCCCAGCGACGCAATCGTGCAAGTTTGGAAACATGTCGGAGCTGAGGATATGATTCGCGTGAGCATTTAAGCTTAAATTAAAAGAAATTACCGTTTCCCTCAACAGGAGGTAATATGATCAAACAAAACTCCGGAAACCTCCAGAACGACAGCTGCGGGATGGACTCTAAGAAAGCGTACCCGATGAATATAAGATTCATCGGGTAATATTACGAAAAAAAATTCGTTGTAACGGTCTCGCCAGTGCGAAATATGCAACTGAACAGTGTTTTTATGTCAACGATACAATCTAACAAAAAAAAATCTAAGATGATTAGAGGGCAACTTTTGTAGTAAAAGCATCAATACCAGAATACCAACATGATACCAACAGTAATTTCTAATCACAGGTTTTATTAATATTCAAGTCAAATTGTTGCACAGGTTCTCACTGCCGGTCATAAAGTAATTTACTCTTCACCGTGGTACTTAGACAAAAAGCACCAGAGTGAAGATTGGAGTCATTCCTACAGACTTGATCCCCGGCTTATGTTAGGAGAAGAATATTTTAATCTAGACGATGTTCTGGGCGGTGAATCTTGCATGTGGGGTCAAATAGTCGATGACACAAACCTTATTTCTGGGTAAGTGCTCCTCGGTAGTTCTATGATGGTATCTCTACGCATGACATTCGCGATGACCGACATCAATTCTAATCGTTGCCGTCACGGGACATCTGATTCATGTCAGTGTAAACCTTTTTTGGCAATAAGCGTATACATATAAAATGAGCATGCGTAGGTCCATCGCTGGACTGGACCTTCTGGTTTCCCTTCCCTCGGTCAGTTGTTAAAATGTTTTAATTGGTTTTAGAGTTTGGCCTCGTGCCAGTGCTTTAGCCGAAGTGCTTTGGAGCGCCATAGCTCCTGAGTACAGGTTCTTTGGAGGTATCGAAATCGTCCATCGTCTTGAAGAGCATACGTGCCGCATGAACCAACGGGGTATCCAGGCGAAACCACCTACTGATGCTGGATACTGTATCGGAGGATTGTAACTTCTTGCGTGTTAAACTGTTTACTTCCATGAGATTACTAATAGTATTAAATTTAAATGTATTGGGATGATTACAACTGTGTTTCTATAAATCCGGTCTCTTGAGTCTTTTACTTCGAATTTTGGTTTAAAATCTTTTCTGGCTTGGTCTAATGTACATCTCTAGTTCTCTCGACACTCTACTCTCTCTTTGGGTTCTTGAATTTGTCAATCATTTTATTCTTAAGTAGTTAGCAATCAAAATGATTATTACTATAGGAAGTTTCAAGCATTCTGCGTTTGTTAACTTCTACATGGAGATCTGCGTGAACATACCTATTTTGATATAGAAATTGAGGTTGGAATTTGTTTTATGAAAAGTTCTTCTAGAGAAGAAGAGTTTTTGTTGTTTTCTTCCTATTGGTATCCTTCACTATAACCTAGAAATTATAGCTACTGTTAACATTTAAACATCTAGTACCTGGATGACCGAGCTTTGCTCGGTTTTATTTTTGGTAAACGTTTTCTAAAAATGAAACCTAGCTAGATCGATGTATCACCCCCGAAACCCTCTGTATACTAAATTTCATGAAAATCGTTGGGGTCGTTTCCGAGATTCAGATTATATACCTACATATATACAAGAATTGCTCGTTTAAAGGTATTAGATTCTTAACTCGGTTTCGTTTGCAGTGTATCAAAAGGATATTTTGTTACCACAAATATTTAATTTCAATGTCCACAGGTTTTGGAGGCCAATCACAAAGTTATCTATTCTGCATCATGGTATTTGGACTATCTGAGTAACGGTGGTGACTGGGACAAGTTCTACACAGTAGATCCTCGCCAGATGATCCCGAGAAGTCACAGAGAGTTGGACCTAAACAACATTCTGGGAGGCGAGGCTTGCATGTGGGGAGAGTCTGTCGACGATAGGAATTTGATAAGCAGGTACGTAAACTTCAATTCAATAAGACAGTGTGTAGTAAATTGGACTAAGAGCCCTCACTTTTATATAAATCCCAAAAGTCGTGAGTTTGAACTGGCAACCTGATGTCACCAGTAACGGAGATCATCAAGTATTTATGGTACACTGGCTACCGCCCGCGTTAATGTCGAAAATTATCCCAAGGGAACATACTCCCGGGATGAAAAGTATCCTAGGTCTTATTCCAGACCATAATCTACCTCTGTGCCAAATTTCATCAAGATCCGTCCAGCCGATCGCGCGTGAAGAAGTAACAAACATACACACACACACTCCCAAACTTTCGCCTTTATAATATTAGTGTGATTTTGCATTGTACTTACAGTGTTCCAAACCAGAGTCCAGATGGATACTCCTTATAAAATATGGAAAATTGGGAAAGCCTTTAGAATGGCCACAAATGACACAATTTTTCTTTCAAATTAAAAGTGAATCACTAATTTAATTAATGTTAGATATTTTATTTGGTTGCAGGGTATGGCCTCGTACTAGTGCAGCAGCTGAAAAACTCTGGAGCGCCGAACTACCCCGATTTTTCTTCTACAGACATGTTGCGAACGAAGTCAACCGTCGTCTGGAGGAACACGCGTGTCGAATGAACCGTCGTGGCGTGCATGCACAGCCACCCAATGGACCCGGATTTTGTGTCGGAGGAAACTAAACAACTAATATTTTTTTGTTTACTATGTGTACAGCAATTTAAGATTAGTTTACTTTCTTAGGATTTTTTAATATAGTTTTAAAAATGTTTCTAAATTTTATGTGCGTTTATTTCACCCGGCCGGGTGACGACAGTCTGAATGTGTAAAGTTGTACCTTGTCCTTGCAGTTATTTTACCACTGGTAACAACGATACTGTAACAATATAATATACATAATACGAAAATAAAGAGTACATATGATGCTAAATAAGAGGTAAAATAACTGTTATGGATGAGTAAATGCTTACCTACCCATGTCTTCATTAATGAAACATTACTTGCTCTAGCTATCTAAACTGGCTGTGTAAAAAGAAGTTCTGAAACTACTGGACTCGCAACTAAATATCACCGATACACCGTCAACGCATCATTGCTTCCTATCAAACTTCCCTTCCGCCCAATCCATTTCCCACAATCTATTTTCTAAACTATCCTCCCGCCATTAGAAAATGCCGGGACGGGAACAAACAGATTGAATAGTGATGTGCCGTGTTCAAAATAAACCAACATACAACAACCTTCACAGCAACTTACCAAAACTTGTTCAAAAACTTCGTTGTTTCTCCCCAAAACATATCATAATATTATTATTTTTGTTTTGGTCGTTTCAAAAAAATATTTTAGTCGATTCTATTTTCCATTTAAAATTTTTTCAAAATTATGGTAACCCTAATTTAAGTCACGTCAATTTTCAAAACAAAACGTTTCTCGTGAAAAGATCACTTAAAAATTTTGCATTTTGTTGAGTTTCAGTTTATTTCATGCATTAAATATGTCGATGGTCGAAGAAGAAGTCGTAGTCGCACCGTGGGTTGGCCCCACAAGTTGCAAAAATACTTTATCAGTGATTGTTCTCTCATCTACTGTGGATATTATTGAAAAAATATCAGAAGCTCTCACAGAAGTTCACAGTAAAGGGAATTTTGGCTGGAAACTACTTGTTTTAC
Source organism: Mamestra configurata (assembly GCA_002192655.3). Classification (NCBI taxonomy): domain Eukaryota; kingdom Metazoa; phylum Arthropoda; class Insecta; order Lepidoptera; family Noctuidae; genus Mamestra; species Mamestra configurata. Next base: position 22,064 of record NDFZ01003407.1, read on the forward strand.
AATCATTTCATCTAGAAGACGTCGTTAAACAGTCTGACCTGACCGGAAAGATTGGTATCGACTTCGTTATTTTAGCTATCGACACAAGTAGAATATTTTGTCTGGACTGGGCAAAAAAAGTGTTAGAGCAAGTGCATTCGGATTTAAAACTTCGGCGTGTGGTGCTTGTGAATGCTGGTGGACTCCCGGTGAACGCTATGGCGATCAGTGCTAGTGATCTGATAAACTTTCAAAATGAAATGAAGCTGGACATTATAACTGCGAATGTGTTAGATGAAGACAATGCTGCATTTCTGGCTCGAAGGTTACTGAAGTACGTTGAAGTGTCTGTTGGTGTTAAGACTGGAATTCCTAATCTAAATATTTGATTCTAATTAATTTTAAGAACATTTTGAGTCTGAGCCATCTATTTGCATAATCCAAGCATGTGATTGTAGGAAACATTTGAATTTCATGAATCATTATAATAAACTTTAAAATGAAATATAGATCAAATTTTGACTCTTAATCAGTGGCTTTTTTAGTAAAACCCATATATGTTCTTAATAGTACAACTGCAGCAGCTAGCTACAGGATTCAGGTCATTTGCAATAAATTACATTGACCTTTCCCTGATATCTCTTTGTAGGTACCCGAAAAACAAATTATGATTCGGTTTTCATGACTAAAAAATGTAAAGGATCACGATAGATGTTAATTACATACAACTTTATTTCTTTCCATTTTTGAAATTAAGAATGTCAATAAATGTAAGTTTCTCTCAATGACTACTATAGCAAATTTATTTGGTGCCTACCATAGTGTAGCGTGAGGTGTTTGAAATGTTTTTCACTATTGGTTGGCTTTTGTCATGAGTTTATTTACTCATTTGTTGTGATTGTTGTGAAAATATGTATTATATAATATATAATACATATTTTCACAACAAGGACATATTATGTCCTTTTTTTCCATTATGGTGAGTCCACGTAACACTGCAATAATATCTGATCTATGTGTATTAAATCACATGTTTACGTCATTAAACATTATTTTTCTTCTAACTTTATTCACATGCATGTAGTAACAACTTTAATGCTATGCTTAAGGACCTTACTCGCCAGTGTCGCCAACTGGTGAGCACTAATAAGGTAGCGCCCATTCACTTGAGAACTTTTGACCACCACAACATAAAATGTCTTGATTTGTGGGCAATATTGGGTAAAAATGTGTGTGCATTGCTCCAGCAAAATGACATTTAATACTAGCTTCTGCTGGCTGCTTCGCCCATGGGAATGTCGGAAATTATCCCATGGGAACATATTTGCAGGATAAAAAGCAACCTATGTGCCATTCCAGACCGGACTATATTCTAGACTGTTTATCGTTCTTCCTCATAGTTTCAGATTTGGCCATGCACGCACATTTGAATAATTCATCCTGTATTATGTACCTAAGTTTAGTAAGTAAAAAGTAAGAACAATGAAATGATGCTTTATATAATTTATTATTATATCAATTTGTGTAAATAAAGCACTACTTAAAACTGAAAATAAAATGGAAATGAAGCCTATTATGACATATTATAATTCTGTTGAATTAATATATTAGGTATTACTTACATACATGAACAAATAGACTACTAACCATCCAATTCTTTCTACTGGCACCTCCTAACAAAGTTACATCTTATATTGCAAAATTTGTATGTACCTGAAGGTGGGTATGGCTATGGTGGTACTATGTTCACGAATCCGTTTGTGAACCAAGTTTGCAAACATATCCACTATGTCACATGTACCTTTCTTAGTGAAGCACGGAGCACAAGAGGTTCACGAACATAGTGGATACCCCCCTTTAATTTTAACTACCAATAATGATACCTTTGTAATCTGAAGTTTTATGTTGCGAGTTCACCTACAAAACTGCATTGGCACTGCTTTGTCGATAGCAGTCCATATCTTTCCAGAGCTTGTGTTCCAGTTGCCTAATTGTCTTGTTTGCTAACTTATCAGAAGTATTGTAAGCATCAGTGTAGATCCAAGTACTTAACATTATATACTCATATCCTTTCTCAGAAATACTCTTTGTTTTATGCAGTTAATTGCTTGTATGCTCTCTGTTGTGAGTGAGTGTATCTGAATTTCTCTGTCCTTGAACAAATAAAATAAAACATGTTTTACACATTTTGAATCATTTATTATACTTTTGATTGTACTACAAAATAATAGGAAGTTCTCTACAGTTACAATTATATTATATATTACATAAATAATAAACAATTACAGCAGTCCTCACTTGTGTAGCAACCTCACAATATTCATGTAGCAACACTATTGCTAGGTACTTGTATAAAAACAAAAATAAACTATAGGGCTGTGTTTGGATAATGGATATAACATGACCTTATTACTAACTGAAATACTGCTCATTTATTAACATAACTGTTTTAAAATTATAAATAACATTTTAAGCATAGACATAATCTGTAAAATAATCCAAAATTAGAATAACACAATGAGAATTTCTCGTAAACAAAATGTCAGCTCACAAATTCAAAATGCACTACAATTTCCATGTTACGCTAATGTATTCTAAAATATATCGCTATAGATTGTTGCATCTTACATTAAAGTCACTTCCGTGACTTGTTTAAAATAAACGTATACAAAAATTTAATATTAGGCAATATCACAACTAAACCGCCTGATCAATAGCAGGCAAATAAATACAGTCACAAAACCATCACTTAAATAATCCCACAGTGATGTAACAGGATCAGTAAATAATATAATTGCAAAATAAGACAGTCATACTGCATTATGATTTCAATGTGAGTACACAGATTTGGATACATAATAATTGCTAAGGCCCAAACTAAAAATTGATTCTCATAAGAGCTTTGAACTAACTAAATATTTTACTAATATTAAATAAGATTCTGCAGGGGAACCTAAAAGTATGAAAGTTATTTGAAAGCTTTCAAACATAGGATTAAATCACAAAATCGAAATAATTATGGAATATTTTTATATTATTATGAACCATGGTGTATTTAGTAACAAATACAATATTGAGGTTGAATATGAGACTATTATGATAAAACCTTCTTACAAATCATTTCATTCTTGCCTTCATCCTAGTATCAACTTAAATTAAGCTTAACTAAGGGAATAAAATAAACTTTAACCAGATCAAACGCATTGACATTGCCACCGTAGCAAAATATGTGATAACTTCACGAAAATAACTTTTCTCTAATCTTAAAATTGAACATCAATGTTACTAATGGTTTATGTGCCGAGTTGATAATGTATTTCAGTTTCTAGTTGACACTCAAAAATATTGATTAAATATACATAAACCAATGAATAACATTAATTTTAGTTTAGATTGGTGTTGCAGTAACTATATTATGTAGAGTAATATATTATCACTACCTATATTGTTACATAGTGGGTGCTTGTCACNGATAAAACCTTCTTACAAATCATTTCATTCTTGCCTTCATCCTAGTATCAACTTAAATTAAGCTTAACTAAGGGAATAAAATAAACTTTAACCAGATCAAACGCATTGACATTGCCACCGTAGCAAAATATGTGATAACTTCACGAAAATAACTTTTCTCTAATCTTAAAATTGAACATCAATGTTACTAATGGTTTATGTGCCGAGTTGATAATGTATTTCAGTTTCTAGTTGACACTCAAAAATATTGATTAAATATACATAAACCAATGAATAACATTAATTTTAGTTTAGATTGGTGTTGCAGTAACTATATTATGTAGAGTAATATATTATCACTACCTATATTGTTACATAGTGGGTGCTTGTCACAGGTTAGCAAAAAAATGGAGTGCATTGTACGAATCCTGAATTCATTTAATTTCCAAAAAAATAGAGAATGATTTTGGCATTGTTTAATGACAAATTTCATGTCAACTTCAAGATGTTGTTTCAGATACAGTAAGGAATGTGTTAGCACTCCATTTTCTCACTATTTCTATTAGGTGTGGTCATACAGGTCCGTGCGCAAAGTCGCGGGCACTACTATGTTAGACACACAGAAGTATTCTAACTACCAACATATAACTTATCACTAAGTTCCTGTACTGAGAGATATAGTTAAAATTTATCAAGCTGACACCTGAAGCATCCTAAGGATAGCATCCATACAATCACATTCTGTTATTTTATTACACATTTAGATAGTTAAATGTGTGTAGTGTTGAAATCTGCCAGCTTCCACACAGTCTATGTGTGTTCTGACAAGTTTCGATTGGCTGGCAATACTGCCGTCTTCATTTACACTTGAATGCAGACTTGTTGCTTGCAGCCAGTGAACACTACCTACTAATATGATTGTTTTTTTTTTATGAAATGAAGTTGTCATGTTTATTTGGAATGAATAGATTAATGGATGATCAATGAACTAGTATCAAGAATGCTTTTCCAGTAGTTTTCTTAGGATGCTTCGTTTGTTCGATAGTTCCTACGTCATCCTCACACATAGTGTCAGAAAGTAGAATGTTAACTTCCGCGAGCACAAGTGTCACATTTCAAGTCTGAGCACAACTGTCTATACGAAGCTTAAAATATGACCAAACTTGTGCGCCTTATCATTTTTACTAAACTACGCCTTAGGCTTCCGCTGTTGTTGAGTTTAACGAAACAAAGTGGAGTTTCATTGATATGTGGACGCCACTGGTCCGTTAGGAAATCATATGGAGTATACGGCTAAGGTCTAAGAGGGTCTGAACTACAAATAAAATACTGAGATTCTTGATATGTAGCATTAAGAGCGCAAGCCTCAAGGCGAAAAGCTACATATATGGAGCTAACACTCCAAAATATCACTGTATTTTGGCCAGATGATCACCTCGAGTGTGGAGCACTGCGGTCCCGCCGGCAAGCGGAGCCCCGGTACTCCGCTACTGCTACTGTCCCGGCCGCCGGCGGCTCCGCGGCCTCTACACTCCACTCCATATAGCAGTGTAGCACCTATTATCGTTCACTGTACACTTCGGTCCACTTTACACCTCTTTCACTACCTGTCGACATAAAAGATGAAGGTCTTAATACAAAGAACAAGAATCCGAAATATAAGATACAAATAATCCACGAACTAGTCAATGAAGTTTCAGGGAACAAAAGATAGCGGAACATACTAAAGCTAAAAGGTTTGCGTACAGCAGAGTAGCTTCGCAATACCTAGATGGAGAGTTAGATGTGGAGCATACGCACCGCCTAGTCGGAGTCGAGGTTGACGACGTCCTGGCTGGGCGCGGGCGGCAGGGGCGGCAGGCGCGGCGCGAGGGGCGGGCGGCCCCGGGGCCGGCCGGCGCCGCCCATCATGATCTCTTCACAATACCTAGATGGAGAGTTAGATGTGGAGCATACGCACCGCCTAGTCGGAGTCGAGGTTGACGACGTCCTGGCTGGGCGCGGGCGGCAGGGGCGGCAGGCGCGGCGCGAGGGGCGGGCGGCCCCGGGGCCGGCCGGCGCCGCCCATCATGATCTCTTCACAATACCTAGATGGAGAGTTAGATGTGGAGCATACGCACCGCCTAGTCGGAGTCGAGGTTGACGACGTCCTGGCTGGGCGCGGGCGGCAGGGGCGGCAGGCGCGGCGCGAGGGGCGGGCGGCCCCGGGGCCGGCCGGCGCCGCCCATCATGATCTCTTCACAATACCTAGATGGAGAGTTAGATGTGGAGCATACGCACCGCCTAGTCGGAGTCGAGGTTGAC
>NDFZ01003408.1:0-27800 GCA_002192655.3 Mamestra configurata
GAAGTGAGCACTAAGAAGGGATCTTTGGAAATTCAGTCGCACAGACAAAGTCGCGGGTGAAGTGCTGCTTTAAATAACTTTAATTTCGGAAGTCGGTGTTTTTGGTTGTTTCGTCGTATTTTAGCACCGACTTCCGAAATGAAAGTTATTTTATTCAAGTGTTTGTAGTGTTTTTTTTTATTTGGAAGTCGATTGTATTTTTTTCAAAAAAAAAATATATTACATTTTTTAGTGGTACACACCCACACCTACCATGACCACAGCAAAGTCACAGGAAAGCAAAACACGCAATTTCGTTTACTTGGATGATATATTTTCTATTTCCTCCAGCTCTTTTGATTTAAAAACCAAACTACTGAACCGATTTTGATAAAATTTCTATGGGACCAATCGGAACGTATGTCCTTTCACATGAAAGAAGAACTTTTCAAATCGGTTCGTAAATGACGGAGTTATGAGGTAACAAACATTTAAAAAAAATTGGTTGTCTGTACAGTCGGTTTACGGACGATAGTTTAACGTGACAACGTTATAACAAAACATTGATGAAATGACCGCAACCTTACAATGAGTCATCCTTTTTCGTGCGTGCAGCCGGCGTTCATCGATTTATTAGACGTTGTCACGTCAAAATACAAACGAATTGAGAACCTCCTCTCTTTTTGAAGTCGGTTAAAAATAAATAATCTGGTATTCCTGTGTAACCCAGGAATGCCACCCGACGATAGCGGCGCACCTGTCCCGGACGTTCCGTCAGAACTTCCTCGAGGGGGTCGCAGAGAACGGCATCACGGACCTGCACCACGCCGTCATCGTCACCGCCATACTAGCTAAGTGTCTCAAAGTTGTGGACTCGCCTGATCTTATCAACGGTAAGTAATCTTTCAGATTCATACTTTAAAAAAAGCGAAGTTAAAACTGCCCATTACGACATTGGTTAATGTTTTGGTAATCCTCGTATTGGTAAAAAAAATCTTAAATTGTTTAGAAGTTTGAAAATTGTATACAACATTTTTGGAAGAGGTGGCATAAGTTTATTTCTCTGAGAGCGCAGAGCATAATAATTCCACTGCAACTTTTTTGCAGTGGAATTATTATGCTCTGCGCTATTTATCCTCCATTAGCCCCAGCCCCCATCACTCCCTTATACAACCTGGGGGTCTTTTGGTCAAGTATGAATAGGTTACTTCTAAGCAAGCGACATCATCGCTTTCCATCAAGTGAGTTTGTGGTCAAACCCGAGACTATAATTTTTTTTTTTAATTTAATATGGCTTTGCTCTTGACTCTAGTCTAGGTCATAGATGACAGAGACAAAATCGACGATGGAGCGAGCTTACCCAGAAGAAGCCTGTTCACTCTAATTTTGAAGAGATTAGGGTCGTATGCGTTCGGAAACACAGACGCAGGCAGAGAGTTCCACTCCTTTGCTGTGCGCATTATAAAAGACGTTTGGAAACGTTTAGTGCGAATTGGTGGAATAGCAACAAGTACGATCGGGGGACCCCCGTCAGGAACGAAGTTCCATAACAAATACGTTTTCACGAAATTTACACGTGTCTGTACAACCCTGTGTTGAGGTTATATGATAAAAAGAGACAGGGACAGAGAAAGAGAGAGAGAAAGAAAGAAAGAGAGTTGCGCACTCACTTACTCGTGTGCTCATGTGAATGAATTAGTCGATGTCGATCGATAGTTTAGTTTCTACTTCTTGCTTCGATCAGTCAAAGCTACCACGATCGGGGTTCGATCAATTGTTTATCGGCCGGTATTCGTCGATCAGCCAAAGCTACTACACCAATCGATCGATCGATCGACTTTGATCGATTGGTGTGGTAGCTTTGGCTGATCTATGGTTATATGATAAAAAGTGATACGGACAGAGAGAGAGAGTTGCGCACCACGATTTCTACTAAATCGAACTACCCCTAACTTCGTTCCAAAAACCCAGTCATTATGCTCCAAATATTACTGTTATACAGAGTTCTCAAACTGGTTGGTGGGTGACGGCGAGGTGAGTGAGTGGCCGCTGCTACACACACTCATCAACAACTGTCTCACCGACAACTATGATCTCACGCTCGAGACACTCCGCTTCTTTGAGGTGAGTTACAAACATACATAATACTATGCTCACACTGGTTAGAGGTGAGTGAGTGTGTGGCCGCTGCTGGACACACTCATCAACAACTGTCTTATTGACAACTATGAATGACCACACGCTCGAGACACTCCGCTTCTTTGAGGTGAGTTACAAACATAACACTATGCTCACACTGGTTGGAGGTGAGTGAGTGTGTGGCCGCTGCTGGACACACTCATTAACAACTGTCTTATTGACAACTATGAATGACCTCACGCTCGAGACACTCCGCTTCTTTGAGGTGAGTTACAAACATAACACTGTGCTCACACTGGTTGGAGGTGAGTGAGTGTGTGGCCGCTGCTGGACACACTCATCAACAACTGTCTTATTGACAACTATGAATGACCTCACGCTCGAGACACTCCGCTTCTTTGAGGTGAGTTACAAACATAACACTGTGCTCACACTGGTTGGAGGTGAGTGAGTGTGTGGCCGCTGCTGGACACACTCATCAACAACTGTCTTACCGACAAATATGACTGACCTCACGCTCGAGACACTCCGCTTCTTTGAGGTGGGTTTGTTTTAATTGTTGTATGTATGCTATTACATATTAATAGTTGTGTAACTATTTTTGGGGTACAATAAAGTACATTCATTCAATATATCTATCATGTTATGTATTTCATTCCACAGACAATAATAGAAAAAGGCACGGAGCACAGCATACACCGCGTGGTGCTAGCTCGAGTGACGTCACGCGGCTACTTCGCGCCGCAGCCGCTGATGGACGACGACGAGCGAGACAGACTCAACGACCTCTCTCTCGGACGAGAGCGCGAGTACAACAGGTGAATGTGACAATAGTATATGTTAGAGAAAGACAGTATACACCGCTTGTGCGTGTGCGGCTACATACTGGATGGTCACCCATCCGCGGACCGACCTCGGCAAGCGTATCTTAACCTTGAAGTTCGACCCCTGCGACGATTTAGCTAGACTGATTAAACAACAAACTAAAATATCTGTCATTGTCTGCAGAGAGGCGATGAAACAGCTCCAACACGAAGACCACGTGAACGAACAGATCACAGACATACTGTCTCACGAAGGGCTCGACCCGAAGCACCACGACGAAGGAACCGAAAACATACACCGAGTCATCAACAGGTCAGTACACCGCTTTCATGTAACACTTCTTGTGCGTTTAGTTGTCTGTTGAAATTTGTATGTGTGCGTCTTTCTTCCAATGTTGTTTTGTTCTTTTTTTTTCTTTCTGTAAAATGGTCCTTTATTAAAAAAGGAGGTGGTGGTTGAGCGAGGCGTTAATTAATTCACCGAAAAATGGTCCTTTTAGGCGTCTTTATCATATAAATGAAAACAAAAAAAAGTGTTTTTGTAAATTAACTGACATAAACTTACATGAATCTTAATTTTGATCTATTTATTAAATAATTGCATAGTAAAAGATGTCGATATGGTTTAACAATAGCGTAACAATCTCATACATATTTCGACAGACAGTAAAAATCGCTTCGATTATTTCCCCCAATATTACAAAACAATTAACAAAATCTGCTATCGGTGGCTGGTAATTGCTTTGCAACGAATAAACAGCTTTATAATTACAACAATAAAAATCAAATTAATTTGCAAAAGCTTCTCGCAAAGATTTTAACCAGAGCTTAAATTTCTAGCCGGCTATTACGACTCAAACAGATCATCGAAGATAATATGAATAAGGAATCACTCATACCCACTGAAAATACTGCCAGTGTCACACCAAATGACGATTAATTTATTATTTAATATGAGTTTATTTTTAAGATACCGAGTTATCTCAAATACCGTATATTTATAATAACTCGCGTGAGATTGTAAACTATTTTTTTTTCGATGATACACTGTCGATTTAGGAACTGCTTTATAGTATTTGAAATAATCTGTTAACATTAATATATCGAAAGTTTATAATCTTGCTAGATTTATTATAAACTTACGGCGTTTGCAATAATCCAGTGGCAATTATACTTATTAAATATCGATATTTTAGGCTGCAAGCCATATCTAATATAACGTAATATCACGCCTATAGTCCTAAATGCGATAGGCAGAGTATTCCTACTTTTATCCAGAAGTGAGATTGTGTAAACATCGCACCGTGTAAACTTAGCTGAGGTGAACATGAAGTGAGCTGTCAATCTGTACAAACGAGATAGAATGACAGCTCACTTCATGCTCACTCTATCTAAGTTTTGTAAACTTCGGTGAGATGTTGACAGAATAGCGCAGCAGTATTTTATAAGTGCCATGTTATTAGGAGCGAATTGGATTTTAATTGAAATATTTCGTTTGACTCTTTTTATTGAAAAGAAATAGGAATACCTTTGGTAAAATAGGAAATTAAAGCACAAATTACAAAAATAACTGAAAGGCGCTTTAGTTGAGCACAGATTGAACTAAACAAAATCTATTGGTATCATTTTATGAAAGCTAGAATCTAAAAGTGACAGTTTAAACTTGCATAATTCTTATCCCTTTATTATGTGTCCAGCAGTGGGAACATAATAGCGTACGCTTGCTATATTATGAAATGTCATCTAAGCTCATGTCTCTTAGAGTAGCTCGTGACTAAATAATAACAGCGGCAAGGGTCGATCTTCAAGGTTAAGCAGCGCTTGCCGAGGTCGGTTTGTAGATGGGTGACCACCTTAATTTACCGAGATTCCTCCGTGCCTCGAAAAGCACGTTAAGCCGTTGGTCCTGGCTGTCATTGTAGATATTTGCCAGTCGTTACGGATTGTCAGAAGCCAGAAAATATTACACCAGTGTTGCCAACAAGTCACGTCACGTCACCCAGTTCTTGGGTTTTGGAAGTCAGTCATAGGCAGTCGTTCCACGTAAAATACTGGAATTCAGTTGAATCCGGGAATGACAGGAATACCACTCCAATTAATACTTAATATCTATGCTCAATTACCTTTCTGCTTTTTTTTCTTTTCGCTGGAACTTCTTAGGTAGCTCTTTTTACCTTTTGTCTCTATCTCGCTTGTTAAAAAGGGATGGCAATAGTTTTCGTTCAGTTTAGTCGGTGCGAAAAGGTTTTGGGGTACTAAATTAAATTTAATATAGGTAATTATTTCCTACGGCTGTCATAATCATCTCATGTACAAACACACTTGCCATAATCTCATTTATGTTAAGTTATTTAGTTGTAAATAGTGTAAAATGTGACTATTATTGATACAGGTAATTTAATTAGTGTAATATTTTATAAAGTAAAATCACATTTACAGAATATTTCGCGTCGAAAGTTTAAATGGAGATTCATAAAAACGTATATTTGTTTGAGGAATAATAATAGAGGATCGCATGTTAGAATATATCATTTTCTAATACGCTTAATAAAATCATAAGTTCAGAAAACAGTAACAATTAATTATGAAATCAGAATAACTTACCTTAAGTGACATCTGATGGTAATTTTATGAACAGCTCATCCTGAAAACAATTTAAAACAGTAGTATTCGCCTTCAACGAACTCGTCCGCGTAGATATTTAGAATTCTTATAAACAAAATAAATTTGAACGCAGCTAATTCAAATGCAAATAATTCAGCTGCGTTCAAATTTATTTTGTTTCGTTCCGTTCAAATCTGCGTTCAAATTTATTTATTTTCGTTCCGTCAGTGGTGACATTATCTGGGAAATCACTTTCTTAAAAGTAACAAATCACAATACTTGTCAGTGCATCTTTGTTCACTAGTTGCTATTTTGCGTTATTTAACGGGTGGGTGATACTTCACCATTTTTTTCAATCATTTTTTTTTTATACTTCGGACTACTCACACACGGTCATCTGATCCCAAACTAGGCACAGCCTGTGCTATGGTAACCAGACAACTGATAAACATACTTATATATTTACTTGTTAAATTATACACCCAGACACAGAACAATGATCATGCTCATCACACAAAGATTTGTCCTAGGTGGGAATCGAACCCACGACCTCCGGTTTAGCAGTCAGGGTCACTAACCACTCGACCAACAGGCCAGTCAATTCTTTTCAGGATGAGCCATTCATAAAATTACCATCAGACGTCACGTAAGGTAAGTTAGTCTGATTTTTATTACGGCTCATCCTGAAAACAATTTATTTTAAACAGATGTTCAGAGACAATTAATGGCAATATCTAAATTTGTGTATGAATAAGACTATCATGAAAATTTAAATTAAATTATACGTTACTTTATATTTTTACCACAAGTAAGACCAGAGACAAAAATATACAATAACATGGGTCATTCAGGAGCTATGTTTTTTTACAATAAAACAGAATAATTAGTGACCTTATAGTCAGGTCAGGTGTTAGCAACTATTAGTTAATCTTAAAACATAGGAATGAATTGTAGGTACACTTTTGGCTTCAGGTACTAAGTAGGAACTCATATTAAACAATGTTCTTACAATCAAAGCTTACAATAATTTGTGTGTACTAGTACTAGTACTTAACTAAAATCACAATTTAAACTTAATTAGTCTTTATCATTGAAAAATTAATCATCACTGGTTGTTTGTTATGTACTACAATAAAATAACTACACGCTGAAATTATAATCGTTGTTTTCCCGCGTCAGAACGATTAGCCATCAGTGGTACTATCTAAACATAAAGTTAACCTTTTAAAAATAAAAATGTTTATGTTTTAAAAGAATTAAAAAAAAAAAAAAACTCGAAAGCGTGAAAAGCAAGTAAGACGTGACGCAGGTACCTACTACTCAACACAAGCACGTGCCGTGTGTTGAGTAACACAGTATAAATGTTTAGAGCAAAATAAGCTCTAGCGCGTAGTAATACGGCATTAACTTGCTTGCAAGCAAGCGGCAAGTGAGGCCCCGCGCATCGCGCGCGACATCCTTTTATGTTAACTTATTCGGTACTTTTTGTGTTAAATTAAATCAGGAGTTGCTTGATATTATTGATCAGCTGGTTGATAAGCGAACGGCAACGACCGCGGCCGCTTTGAGTCCGAAGTCGCTTTCGAGTTTTGTTTATCACAATTGTTTTTCTCTCTCTCTCTCTATTCTATCTCTTAATATATTTACTTCTTCAGTAACCGAATCTGAAATCGGTACTTACTGTTAACTTCATGTAAATCTGGACCAATATACTTATAGTATATCAAAGATTTGGTCTTGATGTTATGTGATCTACCATAATGTGTCTCGCACAATTTAGTAGAACATTTATCAGAATTAATATAAGAATAGAATAGAATAATTTAGAATAAGAATAGAATAGATATCTCGTATCAAAAGCTGATCTTCGTATGGAAGTATCTCGTAACACGGATGGCGGTAAGGTTCGCCCTAGTCAGACAGGATTCGTAAGCACGAAATAACCATTTAGGACCTCGTTCCGTGGTTTGGTCTGGACAATAAATGTATGAATTATGCAGTTTTACCTAAAAAGAAGATGTGAGTACTTACCCACGTTTACTTTTCTTTGCCGTTTAAATTCAAAGCCATCATGGCGGCTACGACTCTGGCGTCGGCGAGACAATTTTTTCAAATTCTTCTTCATTCTTGCAATATCTTTGTGTAAATCATCGTCCGAGTCCGAACAATAACTACAACGTAAATATGTCATTTACGTTGTAGTTATTTTATTTACTTATAAAATTACTAGAAATATGAAATAATGATTACCATACACATTCGACGCGTTGTCGCGAGCGCGCGAAGTTGAAAAGTGATTTGACAGATGATGTCACCGCGGACGGTTAAAGCTGCGTTCAAATTTATTTTGTTTATTAGAATTCTAAATATCTACGCCGACGAGTTCTTTGAAGACGAATAGTTTTGTTTAAAATTGTGTACTGTTTAAAATTGTTTTCAGGATGAGCCGTGTAATTAAATCTGAAATAAATTATTATTATCAGAGCATTTCAAATGCTTGCGTTTTATTCAACAATATTCAGGTAAATGATAAAGTACGTATTCAAATAATAAACGCGAAATCTCCTGTTTACTTAAAAATTATTGCTCATACTGTAAATATTAAATATACGTATAAAATGTTTTAAAAAATAACATTGAGTTGCCTAAATAGTTTAAACAGTATTTGTAAATATTTATAAAGGTGATATTATATTTATTTTGATGCCATATTTAATTTATAATACTGTAATAAACACACTATTATAAAAAAAATATTATTATTATTCAAATCGTCCTTCCAAAGGAACTGAATATAAGAATCTGATGGAAATTAAACTTTTATAGAATTTATTAAGAAATTTGATATAATATTGTTTATTATTATATTTTAATATTTTTTCAATAGTTTTATAATCACGTGAGGGTTAGTGAATTTGAGGCCGTAGCTAGGGACAACCACTCCTAGGTAGTTATCTAATGCTTATAAAAAAGGTGACTGGCAATTGAGTGCGTAACCCAGCCATTTTGATCCCGGTAACTTTTTTTTTTAAGGATGGGAATTCATCATATGACTTCTTCCGCTCTGGGGAGCCAAATTAGGTTGTTTCAAGTAATTGAGCACACTCAATTACCATTCGTATTTTGTTCCTATTTTTCTTGTGAGTCTGTTACCTTTCTGGCTACGGCCTTGAATGATATAGTTTTATATGAATAAATCACTCGTACCCAAAAGATTATTTTCAAAATTTCACGTTTGAAACTGAGATTTTATTAAACCAAGATTTTCGGTTGCTTAATTAACTTAATATATTTCATTACTAAGTATACCTATTAATACCTAACTTAAGGAAAACATTTAGGCTGCAACTACTATACAATATTCTGTGTGATTCTGAGAGTGATTTATATATATAAAGACTGTGATTTTATATATAATTTATATATATAAAGATTGTGATAAACAAAACATCAGGTAGCACGATAAGATCTGTGATGTTGTATGCTTTCCCAGTGTTATACATATCTGTATATATGAGATTAAATGCGTTGGAAGCGAGCGTGTGTTTCATTGTCCCCCTTCGTTGCAGTTTCCTGCTGCTACTGCCGCGCGCCATTCTGTCCGACCCGGTGGGGGCCGACTACGAGCATTATATACACGATGCGCATAGGCGGTACCAGGTAAATATAATTACGTAGAAAATCAAAGTAGTTTTTTCCTGACATTACGATAAATTAACGACACGAGTTAAGCTTAAATCACTCTTAAAACTATGGGCGTGCAGTAGGGCATAGTAAGGGTAGGCCAGCCCATACATAATGCCCAAAAAAAAAACTCACTACAGTATTCGGGGTTGAAATCACGATACTGACGATGCGAATTTTTGTCCACTTTGAATGTGGACGATTTTTTTTTTTTGGCGTGCAGTAGCGCATGATAAAACATAACAGCAGTTCAGTTGTTTCTGGACCGCAAAACATAGCTGATAGGTTTTTTCTCTTTACCTGGCTGCTCGACGCAAAGTAGGGTAAAGTGTTTATCGGCCTATGTATGTATGTTTGTTCGCTCTAAATCTTGATGATTCTTACGTCCATTGATTTTTCTTAATATTGCGAGTGTCCCTAAAGATATAACAGTAATCAAAATTAATATTAAGATAGTCGACGAACTACATAATGTTAAGTGGAATATCCCGGGCCACCTACTGCTACTTTGATATATATGCCTGAACAAAAATTTGATGGTGTCAAATTAATGAGGTTGGGTTGGGTGGTGAGTAAATTATTATAATCATCATATCCAATACCAAACGGAAAGTGATTGCAGTTTGATCCTTACATAATCAAGTAGCACAACTTCCAACAGAATTTGATCTTAATATCATAAATTCAAAAGTAACTCTCCGTCTATTACCTAATAGACCTTTCACGTTTTAAAGTTTCACGGATTTCGATGAAATTTAGCATCCAGGGCGGGAAGTCTCGAAATAAGTACTTATCGCCTACCGACCGAATTTTGTCGGCGACTGGCCCGCCCAGGATTAGGACTATAATACGCCGGGAGGATTTTCCTTTCGGATCATTGCCAAGCAGGATTTCTTATATTATATTTTATTTTATATTTTTGACGACATGAACATTCTTAATCTGCGCCACAGGAGATCAAGTTCAAAATGTTTCAGATTTGAATTGCAGTCTTAAAATTGTATGTTATCTAATTTTTGTAAAGAATTACATTTAAAAAAAACTTGACAGGATCCCTCGTATAAACTTCACTAGTAGCTAACACATAGCCTTTGACTTCTTCAAGGCTGGTGCAATTTTCTGACATTTGTTCCTACATCGTGTGCCAAGCAAAATTGATTTTTAGTTAGAATCAAATACAAGCGATTTTCTTCGCAAAAAATCAACAGTAAAATAATCGTTCCAGTACTGGCTAGACGCGACGTCAACCTTCCACTGGCCTTCCGACCACAACTGGGTGGACACGACCGCCAGCTCAACACACAGCTACGACAGCCGACCAGAAGCCGACATACACCTCGACGACGCCTTTGAACCTCTCAAACCCGACCAAATAACAAAACATGACCCCAAACACTTCTCACAGAAACTGGTCCTTCGAAGCAGAGACCTGACGTCCCAAACGTCAGAAGAAGAATTTGATGAAGGACCATTTTTCAAAATGATCTTCAAACTTCTTGCCAACATGCCCAATCAGCCTTACCAAGTGAACCTACACTTAACGTCAATCATATCCCAGTTAGCTTTGCTCCCCCATCCTAATTTGCACGAGTATTTGCTTAACCCGATGTTGCCGACGACTAAGAAGACGCCGACGTTGTTCAAGACGCTTCAGGAGGTAGCGAGGAGGCTGACTATGGAGATCCCGAGGTTAAGGAATTTTAAGAAGATCATTGAGAATACTCGGCTTTGGCTCATGAGTGAGGATCCTACTTATGATGAAAAGTAAGTATAAATATTTTTTGTTTTATATGTATAGAGCGATAATTTACGAAATTCAGCAAAGAGGAAGCGTGGCGCCTGTCCATAGCTATCCTTAACCTGCGGTCCGCGGGCCGTATATGACCCGCCAAGCCTGAGGGCCGAGCACGAATGTTTTTGACCAAAATTTTACTATAACTATAATACTCGTTTCGCACATAATATTTATTTGAATTGGATACTATATTCATATATTTGTATGATACAAATTGTGTATGTTGCATATAATTATACCAAAATACTATGGGGTTGTAGTTTTTTTAAATTCAAAATTCACTTACGTTAACGATACTGTAACGATGCCATACGTCAAAACATTCATGCTAGGCCCTCTAGTCTATAGCGCATTATTGGTGAAATATTTACTCAATGTCTCAGCAGTAGCAGATTTATTGAGCACTAAACAACGGTTGTTTGTCGATACTGTACAGATCTCAGCTTATCTAAACTTCTAAACTAATATTATATAGAGGAAAGATTTGTTTGTTTGTTACTATTTGGCTCAAAAACTACTGAACCGATTTCAAAAATTCTTTCACCGTTAGAAAGCTACATCTTCACCGAGTAACATAGGCTATTAATATATTTAATTCCAGAAATAATTAGGGATCCTTACTAAAACTTGAATTATGTAACCCAAGGTGTAAAAAAAAATCTCATAAAATGTATTTCATCGCATGCGCTGCGAAAACTATTGATGATACATAAAATAATGTACCTACTACATAATTAAAGTACTCATAGAAAAAAGTCCGGGAAGCTGTATGTCTAACTATAATGGTTAATCACAATCACCGCTTTTTGTTAAAATTATTCAATCAAAGCCCAGTTGGAATGATTTTCCTTATCCATTTAAATCGTTTGATAGTTAAGGTTGATTATGTACATGTAAATTATTCAAATCGGACTTTTCGTTTCAAAGTTACGACGGGTATAAAATGCTCTGTAATGTACTGTAATTTATTGCGGCCCACCATGGTAATAGAAGAAGTGCTATATGGCCCAGGAAGAAAAGAGCTACTATTCAGAAAACCAAACGTTCTCATAACTTGTCTACCTGAATAAAAATACCAACCATAGGACCAAACTGATTGTAACTTTTCATTGTTTCCAGTGCTGACCACAACCAGTTAGTAGAGAGTCTGATAGTTCTGGAAGAGTTCTGCAAGGAGCTGGCAGCCGTGGCCTTCGTCAAGTACCAACACACGTTACACATGCAGAGATAAGAGGCTTGGTGTAGGCGTATCGTGAGATATATAGCCGAGAAGTTATGTTTTGTGTAGCCCTGATTATGATGTGATGAAGGTTTTAATTGAATTACTCCTGGGTTTTCAAAGATAACTCTGACATATAAGTTGACAAAATATAGGCAACAGCCTTTATTCCTTGATTTAAGGTTTCGTAAAACTAGTTTAACCTTTTGAACGCCAGAGCATAAACGCATCGGCGTGCCCCCGACGCAAAGCCACATATTCGTCGTACTTTTTGTCACATATTTGTGACGTTTGGCGTACAAGGCACGCGCTTGCTTCATGTATACGTGACAATGGCGTTCAAAAGGTTAAATAGAGTATTTCTATCCCGCAACGCAAAAGAAAGTCGACCTGTATATTTTCATTTATAAAAGCCATCAGGAATATTGTAGTGAATCGCGAATCAAAATATTTCAACCAAATTATTTCAGTTTCATTTCTCTGAAATAAATTAACTAAGTAAGTCGTCAAAGCACCCTCTTGTTGCTAGGTAATATTACATCGCTAATTCGTTCGTCCTCATCATAAATTGGAACTACACATAATGCAGTGTTCACTTGCAAGTAACTTGCAGACGAATTGCAGCAAGTATGTCAGCTTGTAAGTCATATATTTAACATTATAATATGCTGTGTAACAGGCTAACAGGTTGCTGAAGTATTACGTTATTTATATTAAATTTAGATATAGTACAAAGAGGGAATTTATGCATTTCAAGACTAAGTTTGCTTTTCAGTTCAACTGTTTTATTAATAATTTAATTTATTTTCGTATATTTTATAAGGTCAGTCAATTGCTTATAACCAATATGAAGGCTTTAGATTTTTATTAATCGAAGATTATGTAATTTTTATTAAGTTTTCCTAGGTTTTTGTCTGTTTGTTTATTAGATTTTATATTACTTGCCTATACACAAATAAATATACCTAATTGAGTATCTTATGATACAATTTTCTATAAGTACTCTATGATAGATAACCGGTTATGCAGGTAAGGACTAAACCAAACATTTAAAATAAATAGCTACTTTAATTTGTTATTAACGTAGTACATTCATATTATGTAATTTTACTATTTCTTTTGACTGAATTTCGTTCGAATTGTAGATATTCTACTATTTAATGTTATTAGCATAACATACATACATAATATTTATTTGTTATACACATATTGTCATGCCTTACTTGTGCCTAAATTATAAGTTGGGAATATAGACCAATTACAGAACCGAACAATTTAAGATGTAAGCTCTTCAACTCTGTTTCGAATGTATTAATTCACATAGATAGGTAATGGTTTTTTGTTGAACTTTATTCTTTTGACTATACGGCCTAATAATATTAACAATTTTCCAGTTTGGTCCTCTGATAAGTAATAAAAAAAATGTGAAAATACTCTCCACAATAAATCTATATTTTATAATGTTAGCTTTCCAGTGCAAATTTAGTATAGTACAGACGCCAGAAAATCAAGCTTCCCGAAACTGTCAAATTTTCTCAATCAACCTTGAACCTAACGCTTATAGCGATAAAGTTTGAAATCTATTAAAGAAATTTGACAGCTTGTTGTAGCTTGATGTTTTGGCGTACATTCAAATAAAAGAATGTTATGCGGCCAAAGGACCAAACTTGTGACAGTTCATCAGACTTTATTTTCACTCTTTATATTAGATAATTATTGTAAAGATATTATAAAAAGTTTACGAAGTATATATTATCCACTATGTGTGTTCGACTTGTCATTATTATTCTAGTCTGAGAGGTGCTGTTGGTCTACTCTGATTGAAACAAGAACTTCTGAAGTTTCGGTATTGCCAATACTGACATTACATATTTTGATTTTTCGAAGTAGCTTCGAGTGCGAAACTAGTGTACGATGACCACTGGGCAGGTCACGCTGGAGAGCATTTTGCAATGTTTTAAGGGAAATAGGAGCTATTGAGAAGTGGTTAGATGTCATATTTGCGTGGAATTTAACCGTTTGTACGCCAATTTCGCAAACATGTGACAAAAAATATTGCGAAATTGTGGCTTGGCGTGAAGGGTACGCCGATGCGAATGGTGTTCAAAGAGTTATGATATCAAATGAACCCGTATGAATATACGCACGCCGCAGTAGCGGGTTGGCTACCACGCAAATATGAGCTTTATCTGCTTCATCGACGCTTCAATTTCCTTTTCCAAATCATATTGAGAACCGGCGCGGCGCAGTCGGTAGAAATAGTATTTATAAGTGTATGAAGCAGGAGTAGGCCTACAGCACAATAAATAATTATTTATATTATAGAATTCATCAGTGCAATATATTTTTATAAACATTCCTTAGAGAAACCAGTGAACTAAGTGCTTTGGTTCCAATAAATATACGTTTTATTTGTTTGCACAAATACATAATTATTATGAATGATTGTTTATGTAATAAATGCCTGAATTGCTGTTGAAATATAAAAAAAGTGAAATGAATCCCGTCGTTTTTTTAATAGAAGGTCCATTATGCAGGGCTGTCTTATCTTAAGCATATTCGGCGCCCTTTGTGGAATTTGTTCGAAAGAGTCACCGCGACCTTGGAAAGCAAAGGCTTTAGGAGGAACACGGATGGGNTAATAGAAGGTCCATTATGCAGGGCTGTCTTATCTTAAGCATATTCGGCGCCCTTTGCGGAATTTGTTCGAAAGAGTCACCGCGACCTTGGAAAGCAAAGGCTTTAGGAGGAACACGGATGGGTTTAAGTCAGTAAGAGTGAGCCCTTCCGCTCCACCCAGAGCGGAAGAAGTCATTTGATGATTTTCCATCCTTAACCTTTTGAACGCCAGAGCATTAACGCATCGGCGTGCCCCCGACGCCAAGCCACAAATTTACCGTACTTTTTGTCACGTATTTGTGACGTTTGGCGTACAGGGCACGCGCTTGCTTGTCACCTATACGTGACAGTGGCGTTCAAAAGGTTAAAAAAAGCCTGCCCCTCTGCTCACATAAACGTATTTTTGGATAAATCGTGATTTCAATGGCGTAACTGGGTAACAGAAGGCCTTGCTGCAAAAAAAAGGAAGATGAGAAACTGTTTTGCGGGTTTTTTTATTTGAACTCGAGTATTCAGTCGACAAAATCCAAATGTCCTTTAGTTGGCCCAAGTGTCCTTTCTTACCAGCCGGGGATTGCGGATGTCGCATACGTTCCCGTGATCCCCGGCGTAGGTGGGAGATGGAACNAAAAAGCCTGCCCCTCTGCTCACATAAACGTATTTTTGGATAAATCGTGATTTCAATGGCGTAACTGGGTGACAGAAGGCCTTGCTGCAAAAAAAAGGAAGATGAGAAACTGTTTTGCGGGTTTTTTTATTTAAACTCGAGTATTCAGTCGACAAAATCCAAATGGCCTTTAGTTGGCCCAAGTGTCCTTTCTTTGGTATTGCCCGTCAAGTCGCGGAGCTCCTTAGTAGTAGGTCCTGTGCTGAGCTACACGATAACTGATAGACTACATGATAAATACTCTGACTGGCCAGGTCCAATCGAATCTGCGTGGTGATTTCCTCAAAAGACACCTCAGACAGTAACCTACAATTGTCCTCATGTGTTTGACCATTGTATGGACTTTGACCTCTGAGTTTGTTTCGGTGTTTCTTCTCAGGGATGTCAGCTAGGAATAACCGGCCTCATCTAGATTAAAAATATTGACGTGTAAAAAGTTACTTGTGACCTTTTTGCAAGATAAATATCATTCATAATGTGACAGTTCCAAAACATCTCTTGTCTTCTTGTCTAACTATTATGGTTAAGTCACAATGACCGCTTTTTGTTCAAATTATTCAATCAACCGGGGACCGGGTTGTCATCCGGGTGAAATGGAAAAGTGGTGATTTAGGTAACATAAATTAATCCTTATCCATTTAAATGGATAAGCAAATCCATTATGTGCTCTTTAAGTTATTCAAATATTTTAAAAGTTACGACGAGTATAAAAATGCTGTAAGTAAAAAAATATTGCGGCTTGAGCGAACGGGGGAGAATCTTATTGATGATGATTGATGGTCTGATGAAGTTGAAACATGGCCATAAATGATTTCGATAAAAAATAACAATAACAAATGTTTGAATTTTTCGTAAATGAAAAGGGGTGATGAAGTTGCTTGCTTCAATTTACGTGGAAATTGGTACGAATAAACAAAAAGTGGGATAATTGAAACAGATCTGTCAATTTTTGCATAATCAACCCCTGACCAGGTGAACGGGATGGATAGTTGCGCTGAACCTGAGACCACAAAATCAGCAGCAGAAATGGCTGGCTAATTAATGAAAATCGTTGTGCTTAATTTTCCAAAACTAACCAACAAAAAAGGGGTAGAGAGGGCGTTGAAGATTGTGGAGTGCCTACTAAATCCGCGCGGACGAAGTCGCGGGCATAGTACTGGCCGTCAAATAAAACTAACCTATTATTTTTTAGGTTTCCACACATCCATAAAAAACGAAACCCTTATACTATAAGGGATCGGTTTTTAAAAAAAAAAAATATCTTTGACAAACGGACAGTCGGACAACCGTTATCCTATAAGGCTTATATGATACGGTTGGCTGGCTTATTAATTGCGAATTACCTACGTAGGTAGGTAATTCGCCTTCCTTATTCCAAAATCATTTTTATTTTGTTTTGATCAGGTCTAGTTTTTGTGTTAATACCAGTAACATAATTTTCCCTTTAGCTTGTAAATTTCATGTTTTTATTTTTTTATAAAGTAGCTGTTTTTTTCAATTCACTGAGTTATTTTATTCTTATATAGTGTAGAAAAAAGTGCTCAAATGATTTTGTCAAGTTTCTTTACATTTATAGTGTAATCATTTTTAAAACTCAAAAAAGAAATTCTGCATCATCGAATTAAAAAAAAAAACAATAAAAAAGCTTTATTTTGGCATTACAGGAAAACTGATCGTGTCTTAATTATTCTAATTTCAGTTATTAGAAAGCATGTTCTCAACATAATTAGTTTTTTTAAATCTTGTGAGATGCACACAAAAACGTTTTTTTGTTGACCAGTGCAGTGCAGTTACATTTCTATGTAGTTTATTTGTGACAATTATTTGGGTTAAAAACGTTACCATCTCCTTATGTATTTATCTGCATTTCCTACTTTTTATGAATTGTATATTATGATGATGGATAATTAATAAAACACAACTTATAAAATGCAATGGTGATTATATTTTTCTCAAATATTAAATAATAATGCGTAATAACTATCAAACAAAAGTTGTTAAAAGTATGTACAACATGGAATTGTAACATTTAACTATTTACAGGAAGAGTTTCTTGTTACATCTAAATATTTAAAAATATTAAGTAATTATTTAACTAAAACATTACAGCAGGTATAAAAACACTTAATTGATCTTGTATTAATCACCTAAGTTATGATGATGACAACATAATTATATCAGAGTTATATAAAAAATGTTAAAAACAATATTTGACCCTTTCCCAAAGATTATCTTACAATAACGTCTTTCATTGGTTTTAACAAATATCACAAAATCCTTTAAGAAAACGGTCAGTCATACATCAAATATTTAAAAAAATACACGACGGAAACATCTTCCTATAAATAATTAAAATTCTATAAACACACTCATTCATCTTACATTCTCACAATTACTTATATAAATACATACATGTAACATTATTTTATTCAAGTTTCCATCTACTTGATCGTTAGGGACTTCATATACAAAGCGCTCCGGGCGCTGTGACGGAAATTGATGACGTCGGTCCGCGCGCCCGCGACACTAAGTATATTTTGTTCCTTTGACGCCATACATTTTATCTTGTCAGCGCCCTGTCCGCTTTGTATATCAAGTCCCTTACAAATAGTACGGTTTTTTATTAAACTATATATTGGTTACTTGTACAAATACGGAATAAGTTAGAGATTGTACTATGTTTTAATACGCCTGTGTCGCAAGGCTAGTGGCAGAAGTAACTTATTTATACAAGAACAATTGTCATTAGGGTTCCGAACATCTAAATGGAAAAATGGAACCCTTATAGGATCACTCGCTTGTCTGTCTGTCCGTCTGTCACAGCCGTTTTTCTCCGAATCACAGCCGTTTTGCACCGATTCAGTTAAAAATTTGGTGCATATAAAATCTTCTGTGACCCAAACACGTATGTGTAACGAAAATAAATTAATTTTGAAAATGGGGTCACTTTTTGGGGGGAAAACTAGAAAACTGAAAAAAAAAAGTTTTCCCAACTGTACCGTGTGACGTATCACATAAAAGGGCGCATTGTGAGGGTTTCGAATATATTTTTACATAATTTTAAAATAAATAGTTTGAAGTTATTCAAGAAATTAGATGAAAAATTACCATTCCCCCCGCCCTTTATCTCCGAAACTACTGGCCATAAAATTTTGAAAAAAAAATACACATGATAGTTATTTGCCTACAGATTACAGGGAAACCTATAAGTGTATGGTTTGAAAGTAAAATAATTACAAAATAGTAGTTACAAAAATGAAATTCGTTCGGAACCCTTTGCATGCGAGCCCGTCTCGCACTTGGCCGGTTTTTTTAGACAAAAGAGGCTCTTGGCGTTGTTTGAAAGTGATTTCTGTTATGCACCTTCAAGTCAGGTTTCAAGTAAACGTATATATGTAGAAAGTGTGTCCCGAGGTCATCGTAACACGAGGCCAGGCCTAACTACGGCTAAGCTCGGCCACTAAAGGTTAATACATATCGGTCCGTGCCCGGGTCGTGTCGATGAAGTTGTAACGGACCAGTCCCTGTCCACGTTTCGGGCACGGTCCTGACATGCGTGGATCAACCTCAAGGGTGAAGTATCAACATAAAGCAGTGCTGAGCTAAGCTACGCGTTTATAAAACAGTCAAGAGTATCGCGTGACATCTCACGCGACAAGTTTAGTTTTGCTTTTTTCTTAATAGCAACCTTAACCTTTTGAACGCCATTGTCACGTATACATGACAAGCAAGCGGGTGCCCTGTACGCCAAACGTCACAAATATGTGACAAAAAGTACCGTGAGTTTTTGGCTTGGCGTCGGGGGCACGCCGATGCGTTTACGCTCTGGCGTTCAAAAGGTTAAAGGAGCGAATATAGCATAGCATAGCACAGCATAAGTTAATGCTGATAAGTCTCCCACATGCGAGTCAAAAAAAGTGACACTTACCCTGTTTGATATACAAGGTAAGTGTCAAAAACGACGTTTATGAAGTAACATGAAAATTCTTCAAAATTCTACTAACTGATAATACGTTAACAATTTAAAACAACGAAAAGATCACAAACAGTTTGATTGGACTGCCTATCTAAGTATCAAAGTCACTGCATTTATTTAGCTACAAGTTTGAAAATATTTTTTAAAACTAGTATTTTAATAACGGCTTCAAACGATAAATTAAGAAAAAAAAGATTTTAGAAGTAGGTAACTGAAATGTTACTGTAATTCAGAAAATCTACATAATTATGTTATATTCATTAAAAAATTACCTTCAAATATAGTCATTTTTATATTTGTGTCAAAATTGTATGATATTGAAAATAGCGAGATATGACTGTATATTTAATATAGTATGAATTGGAAAATATTAACTACATAACATGGATATTACATACAGTTGCCTAAAACAAAATCCGGATATTATTATTATTGTATTTACAATATACGCAAGAAACAGATTGTTTACTACATTTTTTTTAACTAAAAACTATTTCGAATTTTGTTTTATTAGACACTCAGTATGTAATGAAATATTTATAATAATATAATTATAATGTTGACACCCATTAGCATTCGCATATCAAGTTGAATATTTTTTCTTAAGATTTATGTTAGAAAAAAATACCATATTTTATGAACTTACGACCTGGCAACATTGGGTGGCTTCGGTATACAGACGTTTACAGATAATTTAAACAATGCCCTCCTTTTCTCGTTGTAATAAGTAGCTGCACAATATTTTTTATGTATTGAACAAAAAACATAACCCTTATGACGCAGTCGGCTAAAAAGAACTTTCGAACAGCGGGATTTGAAAAGCAAAACCCGGGACAAAAATGCCAATACAAAAATAATGCCAAATAATTCCAGTTTGTGAGAATGAATTATCATCGCATCACAAATTAAACGCAAGTCAAAGAAGTGATGAGATTGGCTGATGAAAATTCATCATTCAACGAATCACAACAGTTGTTGACCGTTCTAGAAAGTGGGCCTTAGCCTCATAGGACGTACCTATTGTTATAATTTGAAACCAAATACGTTTTCCAACATAAGTTGATGCGGCTCTTGTAAATACTTTCGAGTTCTAGCGCAAGCACATTGTCAAAATATTCTGTAAAGCGTTCCAAGCATAAGAAATGTTCATCTGATCGTATCTCAGAGTATTCGACTAGTGGGCCCGACGGTGGCCTGGGTATTAGCTATCAAATGTCATATAACATTGTTTATTTATAATTGTACCACCGCTTGCTGGGCGTTTATGGCTACTGGGGCTTATTTTCATTGACTTTTGTAAGAGACATCATAATTATGGCAGTACAAAGATCTTATGGCGCCAAAATCGAAACTTATGCCGCCATCTTGTTTTTCTGTAGAATTTCCACAGACAATGCTGCCGCCAAAAGATCTTTGCGGTATTATGTTGGATAAATCAAACTCTGGCATGCTTTTATTTGCTATTGTAAATTGCATTGACTGATAAGACTTATCAAAAAGAAGTAAGATCCCCCAGTCGCCGAAACAGCCACCTAGCGGGATTCCATAACATCTTTATACAAAATAATCAGAAACTAAATCTAAGAGCTGGGCTCTCATTTCCCTACGAAGCATAAATCACAAATAAAATTATACAAAAATAAACATTTTTAGCCAAGATATTAGGCAATGTCGTTGATAAAAATTATAATAAAATTAACGTTGTCTTCCTACGATATGCCATAGTTAAGAAGAATGACAGAAATTGAATGGATAAATTAAACTAGAATGAAATATGGAATTATTTATAAAATAATGTGGCGAACATGATTTTTATTAACCAAAGAATAACAAAATACATGGGTAAACATTCCAGTGTGTTTTACAAATATAATAAAAACACACCTTATTACATGCGAGTGGCGAAGTTTAGATGTCTTCTGCCCATCCTTTTGGAGGAAATAGGCGTTATGTATGCCACATTATTGCAAACACTGTAAGATTGTAAACACTCTCTATTTATTGTGAACAGCAGACTATGACGTGCTAATGCCATCCAATTCCGATGCTGTAAACGGGATCGTGCTATTCGCTATGTATAGCTCCGTCTCCCTCTTAGAGCGGAATCATGATCGTTTTAAGACTTCATAGTAGGCCCATGCGCATAGCGCATGCGTCATGTTCGTGACCGGGCGCCTACAGCTGGGACTGTTCATTTCTCGGCTGCCACGGTTTATTTGAATTGTTTATTTTTAATCCGGACGCTTTTATCCTTCACGTCTTTTAAATCGTTCTCACATATATATTATAATTTCATAGTATAATTTCAACATGAATGATGTAACCCTAACTTTGTAAAAAATATTATTTTTAAAAGAGTGTCCGTGGAGGTTCTTGCACGTGCAAATAACTTAATTTTTTTGACCGACTGACCTTGACAATTTAAAAGTGCCTGTAAATGGTCTAATTGAAATAAATGCTTTGATTTTGGCCCTATGCCTTGGTAACTTCGAATATCGCATCCAAATTCGATACGAGTTATTTATAATACATTCGTGTCTTATCGAGAAGAAAGAGTTTTTACGCGATTTATTACAATGTTACGGTGTTTGCAATGATCCGGTAACGTGTATAGTTTGAGGAAATATTGACTACTAAGTAAGAAATGAAAATAACCTACAAGAAAGTAACAAACTAACAGTAAAAGGTGACTATAACATATCGCACGCAGCAACGTATTTGATCTACCTCGAGCAGTAATTCTCTAGTTTACATTAATCTAATCTACGTTACATTATACATATTACATAGATATACATACAATTGTGTTTACATCTATATGTTATCAGCTTCAGTGTGGAACTTATCACCATTTTTTGATATACGTCTGGGGAGGAAAAAAATTAATTGGTTAGATAAGTGTCGCCAGACACAATCATATCCGATACATTTCGGATTTGAGCAGTTCCAAAAAATATTTCTAAGAAAAAAAGGTAACTAAACCTCACCACCAAGAGAAGAAAGGCGACTTGTGCTGAAAGCGTTGCTGGAACGAGTCGAAGAACTGGGCCGAGGTGGACCCTCTTGTTATAGTTAGTTTGCTCACTTATCTAGCGGCTCGGCCTAGGCCTCACTACCAAGAGAAGAAGAGCGACTTTTGCTGGAAGCGTTACTGGAACGAGTCGAAGAACTGGGACGAGGTGGACCCTCTTGTTATAGTTAGTTTGCTCCCTTATCTAGCGGCTCGGCCTAGGCCTCACCACCAAGAGAAGAAAAGCGACTTGTGCTGGAAACGTTGCTGGAACGAATCGAAGAATCGGGAGGAGGTGGACCCGTTCTTGATATAGTTAGTATGCCCACCTATCAAGCGGCTCGGCCTAGGCCTCACCACCAAGAGAAGAAGGGCGACTTTCGCTGGAAGCGTTGTTGGAACGAGTCGTAGAACTGGGACGAAGTGGACGCGCTCTTAATATAGTTAGTATGCTCACCTACCTAGCGGCACGGCCTAAGCCTCACCACCAAAAGAGCGACTTTTGCTGGAAGCGTTGCTAGAACGAGTCGAACAACCGGGACGAGGTGGACCCGCTCTTGATATAGTTAGTATGCTCACCTATCTAGCGGCTCGGCCTAGGCCTCACCACCAAGAGAAGAAGGGCGACTTTCGCTGGAAGCGTTGTTGGAACGAGTCGTAGAACTGGGACGAAGTGGACGCGCTCTTAATATAGTTAGTATGCTCACCTACCTAGCGGCACGGCCTAAGCCTCACCACCAAAAGAGCGACTTTTGCTGGAAGCGTTGCTAGAACGAGTCGAACAACCGGGACGAGGTGGACCCGCTCTTGATATAGTTAGTATGCTCACCTATCTAGCGGCTCGGCCTAGGCCTCACCACCAAGAGAAGAAGGGCGACTTTCGCTGGAAGCGTTGTTGGAACGAGTCGTAGAACTGGGACGAAGTGGACGCGCTCTTAATATAGTTAGTATGCTCACCTACCTAGCGGCACGGCCTAAGCCTCACCACCAAAAGAGCGACTTTTGCTGGAAGCGTTGCTAGAACGAGTCGAACAACCGGGACGAGGTGGACCCGCTCTTGATATAGTTAGTATGCTCACCTATCTAGCGGCTCGGCCTAGGCCTCACCACCAAGAGAAGAAGGGCGACTTTCGCTGGAACGAGTCCAACAACCAGGACGAAGTGGACGCGCTCTTAATATAGTTAGTATGCTCACCTACCTAGCGGCTCGGCCTAGGCCTCACCACCAAAAGAGCGACTTTTGCTGGAAGCGTTGCTAGAACGAGTCGAACAACCGGGACGAGGTGGACCCGCTCTTGATATAGTTAGTATGCTCACCTATCTAGCGGCTCGGCCTAGGCCTCACCACCAAGAGAAGAAGGGCGACTTTCGCTGGAACGAGTCCAACAACCAGGACGAAGTGGACGCGCTCTTAATATAGTTAGTATGCTCACCTACCTAGCGGCTCGGCCTAGGCCTCACCACCAAAAGAGCGACTTTTGCTGGAAGCGTTGCTAGAACGAGTCGAACAACCGGGACGAGGTGGACCCGCTCTTGATATAGTTAGTATGCTCACCTATCTAGCGGCTCGGCCTAGGCCTCACCACCAAGAGAAGAAGGGCGACTTTCGCTGGAAGCGTTGTTGGAACGAGTCGTAGAACTGGGACGAAGTGGACGCGCTCTTAATATAGTTAGTATGCTCACCTACCTAGCGGCACGGCCTAAGCCTCACCACCAAAAGAGCGACTTTTGCTGGAAGCGTTGCTAGAACGAGTCGAACAACCGGGACGAGGTGGACCCGCTCTTGATATAGTTAGTATGCTCACCTATCTAGCGGCTCGGCCTAGGCCTCACCACCAAGAGAAGAAGGGCGACTTTCGCTGGAACGAGTCCAACAACCAGGACGAAGTGGACGCGCTCTTAATATAGTTAGTATGCTCACCTACCTAGCGGCTCGGCCTAGGCCTCACCACCAAAAGAGCGACTTTTGCTGGAAGCGTTGCTAGAACGAGTCGAACAACCGGGACGAGGTGGACCCGCTCTTGATATAGTTAGTATGCTCACCTATCTAGCGGCTCGGCCTAGGCCTCACCACCAAGAGAAGAAGGGCGACTTTCGCTGGAACGAGTCCAACAACCAGGACGAAGTGGACGCGCTCTTAATATAGTTAGTATGCTCACCTACCTAGCGGCTCGGCCTAGGCCTCACCACCAAAAGAGCGACTTTTGCTGGAAGCGTTGCTAGAACGAGTCGAACAACCGGGACGAGGTGGACCCGCTCTTGATATAGTTAGTATGCTCACCTATCTAGCGGCTCGGCCTAGGCCTCACCACCAAGAGAAGAAGGGCGACTTTCGCTGGAAGCGTTGTTGGAACGAGTCGTAGAACTGGGACGAAGTGGACGCGCTCTTAATATAGTTAGTATGCTCACCTACCTAGCGGCACGGCCTAAGCCTCACCACCAAAAGAGCGACTTTTGCTGGAAGCGTTGCTAGAACGAGTCGAACAACCGGGACGAGGTGGACCCGCTCTTGATATAGTTAGTATGCTCACCTATCTAGCGGCTCGGCCTAGGCCTCACCACCAAAAGAGCGACTTTTGCTGGAAGCGTTGCTAGAACGAGTCGAACAACCGGGACGAGGTGGACCCGCTCTTGATATAGTTAGTATGCTCACCTATCTAGCGGCTCGGCCTAGGCCTCACCACCAAGAGAAGAAGGGCGACTTTTGCTGGAACGAGTCCAACAACCAGGACGAAGTGGACGCGCTCTTAATATAGTTAGTATGCTCACCTACCTAGCGGCTCGGCCTAGGCCTCACCACCAAAAGAGCGACTTTTGCTGGAAGCGTTGCTAGAACGAGTCGAACAACCGGGACGAGGTGGACCCGCTCTTGATATAGTTAGTATGCTCACCTATCTAGCGGCTCGGCCTAGGCCTCACCACCAAGAGAAGAAGGGCGACTTTTGCTGGAACGAGTCCAACAACCAGGACGAAGTGGACGCGCTCTTAATATAGTTAGTATGCTCACCTACCTAGCGGCTCGGCCTAGGCCTCACCACCAAAAGAGCGACTTTTGCTGGAAGCGTTGCTAGAACGAGTCGAACAACCGGGACGAGGTGGACCCGCTCTTGATATAGTTAGTATGCTCACCTATCTAGCGGCTCGGCCTAGGCCTCACCACCAAGAGAAGAAGGGCGACTTTTGCTGGAACGAGTCCAACAACCAGGACGAAGTGGACGCGCTCTTAATATAGTTAGTATGCTCACCTACCTAGCGGCTCGGCCTAGGCCTCACCACCAAAAGAGCGACTTTTGCTGGAAGCGTTGCTAGAACGAGTCGAACAACCGGGACGAGGTGGACCCGCTCTTGATATAGTTAGTATGCTCACCTATCTAGCGGCTCGGCCTAGGCCTCACCACCAAGAGAAGAAGGGCGACTTTTGCTGGAACGAGTCCAACAACCAGGACGAAGTGGACGCGCTCTTAATATAGTTAGTATGCTCACCTACCTAGCGGCTCGGCCTAGGCCTCACCACCAAAAGAGCGACTTTTGCTGGAAGCGTTGCTAGAACGAGTCGAACAACCGGGACGAGGTGGACCCGCTCTTGATATAGTTAGTATGCTCACCTATCTAGCGGCTCGGCCTAGGCCTCACCACCAAGAGAAGAAGGGCGACTTTTGCTGGAACGAGTCCAACAACCAGGACGAAGTGGACGCGCTCTTAATATAGTTAGTATGCTCACCTACCTAGCGGCTCGGCCTAGGCCTCACCACCAAAAGAGCGACTTTTGCTGGAAGCGTTGCTAGAACGAGTCGAACAACCGGGACGAGGTGGACCCGCTCTTGATATAGTTAGTATGCTCACCTATCTAGCGGCTCGGCCTAGGCCTCACCACCAAGAGAAGAAGGGCGACTTTTGCTGGAACGAGTCCAACAACCAGGACGAAGTGGACGCGCTCTTAATATAGTTAGTATGCTCACCTACCTAGCGGCTCGGCCTAGGCCTCACCACCAAAAGAGCGACTTTTGCTGGAAGCGTTGCTAGAACGAGTCGAACAACCGGGACGAGGTGGACCCGCTCTTGATATAGTTAGTATGCTCACCTATCTAGCGGCTCGGCCTAGGCCTCACCACCAAGAGAAGAAGGGCGACTTTTGCTGGAACGAGTCCAACAACCAGGACGAAGTGGACGCGCTCTTAATATAGTTAGTATGCTCACCTACCTAGCGGCTCGGCCTAGGCCTCACCACCAAAAGAGCGACTTTTGCTGGAAGCGTTGCTAGAACGAGTCGAACAACCGGGACGAGGTGGACCCGCTCTTGATATAGTTAGTATGCTCACCTATCTAGCGGCTCGGCCTAGGCCTCACCACCAAGAGAAGAAGGGCGACTTTTGCTGGAACGAGTCCAACAACCAGGACGAAGTGGACGCGCTCTTAATATAGTTAGTATGCTCACCTACCTAGCGGCTCGGCCTAGGCCTCACCACCAAAAGAGCGACTTTTGCTGGAAGCGTTGCTAGAACGAGTCGAACAACCGGGACGAGGTGGACCCGCTCTTGATATAGTTAGAATGCTCACCTATCTAGCGGCTCGGCCTAGGCCTCACCACCAAGAGAAGAAGGGCGACTTTTGCTGGAACGAGTCCAACAACCAGGACGAAGTGGACGCGCTCTTAATATAGTTAGTATGCTCACCTACCTAGCGGCTCGGCCTAGGCCTCACCACCAAAAGAGCGACTTTTGCTGGAAGCGTTGCTAGAACGAGTCGAACAACCGGGACGAAGTGGACGCGCTGTTAATATAGTTAGTATGCTCACCTATCTAGCGGCTCGGCCTAGGCCTCACCACCAAGAGAAGAAGGGCGACTTGTGCTGGAAGCGTTGCTGGAACGAATCGAAGAACCGGGACGAGGTGGACCCGCTCTTGGACCTGTGAACGTAATCCATTGAATATCAGTACAAATGTCATACATGGGAGAAATAAACAATGGCAGGCGCCAAATGAACAATATAAATAAATACATATTTCGATTCTTTACATTTTTTAATAACTAAAAACGGTTTCTATTTATTTTTCGGGTACCTACGAACCGTTATTAGAGTAAGGTTGTTTTGATTTTTCTTTACAACAAATTTATCTGGCGCCTACCATCCCTAGATATTTACATAATGTCTGTTAAAAAATACATATCTTAATTTTGTTTTTATTCATACAAAACGGTATCCAGAGGTCTCTTGGAATCTGGCATACAGGCCATACTAATTACATTTTGTCAATTTGAATCTCAAATCTATAAAACCTAATCT
>NDFZ01003409.1:0-17919 GCA_002192655.3 Mamestra configurata
AAGAGGCACAAAAGACACGTGCTTACATAAAATAACCTAAAAGGCGTGCAAATATGCTTACACCGGATTCAGCTGAATACCAGTATTTTACGAGGAGCGGCTGCCTACCAGACCTTCACAACTGGGTAACACGGTACTTCTCTCTCTTTAGGAAATTAATAAGTTAATAAGTTTACCTCTGCTGGTGATACTTTGTTCTTTAAGTAGCATACTCTGGGTGCATCGTCCTCACATAATATTAAATTAATTTTTGTACACTAAATTTTGTAAAATCATTATTTGAAAAGAGTAACTATGGAGTTTCTTGTCCGTTCTTCTCCATAAGAATCTACCTTTCCGAATGGACAGTAGAGTCACTTTATTAATGTAACATTATTATTTTACTGAACTGTAAATGATGACGTTCAAAAGTGCCGTTTAATGGCCTAATTGAAATAAACGTTTTGACTTTGACTTTGACTTCTTTCCAAGCCTGGTTTCAGATTTTTTGCCTTCTGACTAACCGTAACGACTGCCAAATATCACTGAGGCACGGAGGAGTCTCACTATGTAAAAACGGTCACCCATCCACAAACCGACCTCGGCAAGGGTTGCTTAACCTTTAAGACCGGCTAACGGCTATTTTTATTTAGCCACGAGCTCCTACGAGCTACAACGTAAAACATATAAATCAATCGATCTTGATAAATTATACATATATGTGAACCGAACTAGTCGAAAGTCATCTGGAATCCACAAAGGATAGGGTCCCGTTTTATGACCCTATCGAATGGGGAGGCCTATTTTATTGATTTTCGTTTTATAGGGGCTTCTCTAGGTTGTAACTGTAGCATCGGATTGGAGATGATGACTTGGATACGTTATTTATGGGTAGTTCTCGACGTAAAGGTTCGATCGGGTTATACTTTTTTTTTTTTTTTTGATGTCGGGGAGAAATCCTCATGGAAATCCTCCACCCTGGGGCGGGTGGAGGGGTCTGTCAGACTCTTACTGACTAAAACCACCCCGGTGTTCCATCTCCCACCTACGCCGGGGATCGCGGGAACGTATGCGACTTCCGCAATCCCCGGCTGGTGCCGGCCCGCCACTGCGGGCCACCTCGCGTCGGCGAGGGGAGTGAGGTGTTTGACTCCCCTCGCTACGTCAAATAGGCGGCGCACGGGAACACCACGCGCCGCCACCTCGGGTCCGGATGAATGGGGGGCGACGGACATCCCCAAGTCCGCCGCCCCTGGACCCAGTTAGGGGGGCCGGAAGAGGGCAGCGTATCCTCGCCCTCCTCCGACGTCGATCGGGTTATACTAAACCAACCTAGTAATCTTCTGCGTACGTTTCCTGATGATAGACTTCGTACGCGAATACCCCGTGTTTCCCGTATAGCCTATAAGCCTTCCTCATGAATATAGCTATCATATTTTCCAAATCCAACTAGAACTTCCAGAGATTTGCGCGTTCAAATAAACAAACAAACTCTTCAGGTTTATTATATTAGTATAGATTTAGAAAGGGGAAAATATGAACCAAATAGTACCTAGCCTAAAACTGCTTATTAAAACCTTGCTACAGAAATGTTATGTACAATTAATTCTAAATATTTGAAATCAGTTAAATCTAAGGTTAGGGCTACCACCTGAACAAAATTCCAATTACTAAAATAGGTATCCGTAGTGCAGGTTTTACCCTTTCTGAAAGTTAACCTTTTAAACGCCAATGTCACGTATACATGACCAGCAAGCGCGCCCTGTACACCAAACGTCAGAAATATGTGACAAAAAGTACGGCGAATTTGTGGCTTGGCGTCGGGGGCACGCCGATGCGTTTATGCTCTGGCGGTCAAAAGGTTAAGAATTCACAAGCGTAGTATCAAATACTGGTTGTATAGACCAAAAGTAAAGAAGCTTCGTTATCTCTCTAACCAGTGACTAAACATAAGTCTCATGTTATTGGGAAGCAATATATCAACCAGTGGGCTCCAGACAGGAACATTTTTTCCGCCTTAGATAAGTTGGAACAAATGTTACTTACGTAGGTACTACCCACGTCCCTTTTCTTAGATTCCTATTGTTTTATTTATTTCTAAACCTATGTTTTGGGAAAGGGACAAAGATTGGGATTTTATTCCGAACGTTATAGAAGGATATTCACTTAGATAATAAAAAAAAATTTGGTTCTCACAAGTTTTCGCGAAAATCTAAATTTGCCCATATCTTTTTATCGTGTTGACTTAGGACCTTGATTTTTGACCTAATAGGGATTATAGACCTCAATATCTGGTATAAATTTCGACTTGCTTGATCCACCCGTTCCTGAGAAAACCGGTGGTGACACACGGACAGACAGACGGACAGACGGACAAGAGAGTGATCTTATAAGGGTT
Organism: Mamestra configurata; assembly: GCA_002192655.3. NCBI lineage: Eukaryota > Metazoa > Arthropoda > Insecta > Lepidoptera > Noctuidae > Mamestra > Mamestra configurata. Next base: position 2,378 of record NDFZ01003409.1, read on the forward strand.
CCTTTTTTACCTTTTGAGGTACGGAACCCTAAAAAATCGGCTAAATGCGAGTCGGGCTCTCGTGCAAATGGTTTCGAACGAATCATATATTAAATTAACATGTAATTTTAAAAACCATAGACTTCTCATATCCTTTCCTGTAATCCATAAGAAAAAAACTATATTGAGATGTTTTTTTCCATTAAAAAAAACAGAATTTTTTAAAACTTCTACCTTAACTAGCTAAAAAAAAGATAAAATTTGTGTCGGTACTGTTGAGTATTGAGCAGTTGCATAGTCTACCCAAGATGGAGAAAAGGCCATAGTTGTCATAGCAATCATCTGAATAACAAAAAATCCTCGGAACTGCACCAACATTAAACTTTCAACTCTGTAGGATTAGAGGAATTGGTTCTAACTCAGCTTGCAATATTTAACCTAAACTAGGTAACAAACTTTGCAAGTTTAGTAAAAGCTCGCAAATATGTTAGGTATATTGAAATTCCCTGAAGCAGAAATCAGCCACAGGCTTCCCACCCCACATACAACCAAATGCATCTGGTATACAACCTCACTTAATCCTAATCGCCACGATTTTAGAAACACAATTAAAACAAGCCAACACAGCTTAATAAAAGACGGAACAGCCAACACTAGAAGATAGTTCCATGCATAAAATAGCTCTTAAAAATGTTAGGTATATTGAAATTCTCTGAAGCAGAAATCAGCTACAGGAACCCAACCCCACATACAACCAAATGCATGTGGTATACAACCTCACCTACTCCTAATCACCAAAACTACAAAAACACAATTAAAACTAGCCAACACAGCTTAATAAAAGACGGAACAGCCAACACTAGAAGACATAATTCCATGCATAAAAAACCTCGTAAAAATGTTAGGTATATTGAAATTCCCTGAAGCAGAAATCAGCCACAGGCACCCCACCCGACATACAACTAAATGCATCTGGCATACAACCTCACTTACTTCTAATCACCAAAACTACAGAAACACAATTAAAACAAGCCAACACAGCATATTAAAAGACGGAACAACCATAACACTAGAAGATAAAATTTCATGCATAAAGAAGCTCGTAAAAATGTTAGGTATATTGAAATTCCCTGAAGCAGAAATCAGTACACATGCAACCAAATGCACCTAGTATACAACCTCACTTACTCCTAATCGCCAAGACTACAGAAACACAATTAAAACTAACCAAGACAGCTTAATAAAAGACGGAACAGCCATAACACTAGAAGATATAATTCCATGCATAAAGAAGCTCGTTAAAATGTTAGATATATTGAAATTCTCTGAAGCAGAAATCAGCCACAAATGCAACCAAATGCATCTGCTATACACGCTCACTTACTACTAATCGCCACGATTTTAGAAACACAGTTAAAACAAACCAACACAGCTTAATAAAAGACGGAACAGAAAACACTAGAAGATATAATTCCATGCATAAAAAACCTCGTTAAAATGTTAGGTATATTGAAATTCTCTGAAGCAGAAATCAGCCACAGGCACTCCACCTCACATACAACCAAATGCATCTGGTATTTAACCTCACTTACTTCTAATCGCCACGATTTCAGAAACACAATTAAAACAAGCCAACACGGCTTAATAAAAGACGGAACAGCTATAACACTAGATATAGTTCTATGCATAAAATCGAAGGCAGGGAGAAGCAGTCATATCTAGTATTCGGTACAACTTCGTGTTATGTGAACTGGGGGGACGATATTGTGGGGCGTTTAGAACTGGCGATACGGATACGACACGGGTACGATGCGACCACGGCTGATGAATCATCAATACAATTAAACCTAACTTTTAATATTATGAATGCGAAAGTGAGTTTGATTGTTTATTTGTTGGTTTGTTACGCTCTCACGCCTAAATGGCTGACCGTATTTTGATGAATTTTAGAAGACCCTAGAGACGATTATTGGCTACTTTTTTATGCGTTAATAATACATGAACGCGAGTAAAGCTATACACAATGCAATACAGCTTCATAATAGGCGAAACAGTCATAACATAAGAGGATATAATTCGAAACAGTCATATCTCTAGCTTTTGCCCGCGATTTCGTATGCACATATCCCGTTTTTTTCCGTTCCCGTAGGAATTTCGGGAAATCCTCTCTTAGTGCTCCCTACACTCCCCAAGGAACCTACATGCCACATTTCAGCTTTCTACGACCAGTAGTTTCAGCTGTGCGTTCTTAGTCAGTCACTCAGTAACGGAAGAGTTTTTAGAGTTTAGAGACTGGGACAACAGCCCTCTTCATCAAAGATGGCAGTCCTACCATACGCCGATAACATGATTCGCGGCGTCTAAGTTTGCATTTTTCATGTTTTTGCAACTCATTTTTATTTACTCTTATTTATGTGTGTTATTTGGATATTAATCTGGCAATAAACAATTTCATTTCATTTCATATATTTGTATTCGGTACGACTTCGTGTTAGTGAATTGGGGGGACGATATAGTAAGGGGTTTAGAACTGGCGATACGGGTACGATACGGTTGCGGTACGACCACGGCTGGTGTATCATCAATGCTTGGTGGTTATTCGCATAGTTCGGATTTGTGCTCGTTTAATATCTAGAACCGCCTCGCCACTCTCAAGGACTGAAAGCCAACCGAAGGTAGTTTCTCAAACTGATCATCATCTTCCAACTAAAAAATGATGATGAGCCATCAATCAGCTCTTATAAAATCTGTTTTGTAGACTCTACTACTGCTCCAATTCAGCGCAATATATCTTGGTAACTAGACGCACAATATAATATCTGACCGGTATTAGAAATCACCGCAGAAATACAAAAACTTACACGTGTGTGAAGCCGATTTACTGAACAACTGATGAAAACATATTCGACACAGAAATCTACCTTTGAATTTTTCCAGAAAGATGTGCGGTTGGTCTATATTACCGTAATCCTTATCCCCACTATATTAGGGTCGGCATCATCGGTATTAGATGCAGCTCCAGTGTTCCACTAGTGTCTTTGTGATTCTCCTCTCAAAAGACCATCGTCCAAAGATCATAGTCTTGGTATGATTCGTCAAACCAGATGAAGCTGAATACCAATATTTTATATGAGGTGACTGCTTGTCTTGCCTTCAAAATCCAATACCTTACTTGGTACCCTTTCAGGAGAGGTGTGTGGTGGTGGTATAGGGGTATGCAGAACAGTCCCACATACCCCCACTGAAAATGGGAGGATTCACTTACCAGACGGTTTTGTGTCTGGTGGGCAATTTCCCGATATTTGATATTCGGGCTGTTGTATATGTTCAAATCGCACGCAGAACTTTGTTTGCGCGATGCAGGATTTCGTTGTTAGTTCGTCGTAAATGGCGTTGCGGTTCTTTTTCTGCCGCACAAATTTAGTTTCTTAGTTTTTTATGTGGCGGCATTGATGCCGCTACAGTGGAATGACAGCTGGTACCAACAGCTTTACCTGATTACCGGGGGATGGAGGAGACCGAGACTCCTCGTAATTAATTTATTGCATAACTTGTTACAACCCTTACCCTTTCCCCCTAACCCTTGTTTGTATCCTTTGTTGGAGATCCAAATAAAACTGAATTCCACGCAGACGAAGTCGCGGGCAACAGCTAGTTTTAAATAAAATAACTAAAACCTTTCAGGATGTTGTGGCTAAATAGTTAGAGGCGCATGGACCAATCTTCAAGGTTAAGCAACGCTTGCTGAAGTCGGTCTGTGATGGGTGGCCATAAGACTCCCCCGCGACAGAAGCCAGGAAATCTGACACAGGTCTTGCCAAGAAGTACCGTATTACCTAGATACTGGGGTGTGAAGATCATATAGGCAGTCGCTCCACGTAAAATACTGGTGATTAGCTGAATCAGGTTGACTGGAAGCCGATCCCAATATGGTTGGGAAAAGGCTAGGTAAAAAAACCCCTCTTTTATAGTAAACTAGCTTTTGCCCGCGACTTCGTACGCGAATCTCCCATTTTTCCCGTACCCGTAAGAATTTCGGGACGATTTGCATTTAAAAAAAAAAATAAAAAAAAACAATTAATGAAAAAAAAATGAACGATGTTTGATGAATGAATGAGTGATTGAATGATTGAATTGAATGATTGAAAAAATTGTAATTTAAATTGAATTTTTATTTTGAATGATTTGATTAATTGTTTAGTCTACTAACATAGTTTTTACTAATAAACATATGTGTTGTCCGAAATAAATAAATAATAATAATTAAAGTCCGTTGAGTAGTTTAAAAGATCTAAGCGAAAAAGCAGCGGAAGCGACTTCATTTTATACAATGTATACAAGATCAACATAGTGAAAACAAAATATTTCCGTCCCGTCTTGATAATATGTACAATGGCAAGTATAAGCCGCCGCAGTTTGTTCCATTCCGGATGCCATTGCTATCATGACCGCATCTATATGATTAGATTCGCAGGGTGAATGACCCCTATATGAGATCGGATCGCGGGTTATCTGTGAATGTAGTAAGCTCAGTATATTTCAGTAATGTGGGCATCGATTTGACCCAAATAATTTGTGAAGAAAATTTGTGCAATTTTTTGGAACGGACCTTGTTACAGAGTTGTACGTGTTGTGACGTGGCTATGGGATTCATTGGATATCAAAAGTTAGAGCAAATTATTTCTCTTTCAACAAAGGATGGGAAATCATCAAATGTGATATACATGCTTAGGTGATATACAAAATGTCTGAATGAGCGGAAGGGCGTGTCAGACTCTTACTGACTAAAACCCATCCGTGTTCCGTCTCCGCGTTCCAGGGCCGCGGTGACTCTTTCGAACAAATTCCGCAACAGCTGCTTAGCATATTAAAAATTATTATAACATTAATATTGTAGCGATCGTCATACATATGCAAATCAAAATGTTCATCGAAAGAACGCAATCCAGTACAAAACGACGTTTTGGGTGACAAGGATAGAAAAAAAACTTCAAAAGTGTGCAACTTCTTTATTTTTCCGCCGATTTTAGATAGCTTTTGTCAAATTGTACTATTTATGAAGTAACATCTTTTAAATGAATGTCATTCATGTAGACTTTTGAATATAGTTAAATGCCGTTACTTTTCATTAAATCAGCATACATGATAACATTAAGGGCATTTATTTCCATTTTAGTAAAGAAGGGACCAGTCTAACTTTTAAAATAAATGGCAGCTCTAACATCGTGGCATATAAAAGGAATATCATGTACTTGTTCTTTTAACCGCCGCCATTAAGGCCAAGTACTTATCTCGCTGCCTGTTACAACGAATAGGAAACTGAAAGTGCTCACACTACGAATATACGAGTACCTACTTACTTTTGTTCCTTTTGATTGTATTTTTTATTCAAAGTGTTGTAGGAAAGAGGAAGAGACATGGACATTACATTGTACAGTTAACTCCACAACAAAATCACACCTTAAAAAAACACAATGATAATGGCAACCACAAAACATGGTTTGTAGAAGAGATTGCTTTTTTAAAATTAAAGAACAATCTAGCGTAATCAACACTTTCAAAGTCATATTTAGAAAAACGATGGGAAACAAAATCCATACCAATAATATAAGTGCGAAAATAACTCTGTCTGTTTGTTACCTATTCACGATTTTACGACTAAGGGCGAAGCCACGAGCGTAATTTTGTCAGACGTGAGTCGCGTATTTTGAGTTTCGCAATTTACGTTGAACTGAAACCCGGCTAGGCTGCCAGACGGACAGACGTAACGTCTGTTAGGTACTATCTAACCTTTGTACAGGCTGTTTGTGTCGTGCAATGGATCCATTAAGAATATTGTGCATTTACAAAGCATTAAAAGATGTCAGAAAGAGAAAGAGAACCTGGGTAAATACACTAAACAGGGAAAGTCTGATGTGTGGACAGTTTCCTACCTTATATGGACGACTCATCCCGCACCCAATTCGTTTGATATAATGCGCGTGAGTCAGCAGAGAACTCATTTTGCGTCGCCGTGTGGCACAAACAGGATTTCTGTATATAAGCGAATGTAACGTAAATTCCGCGACTCATTTTACGCGACTCACAACTCAAAAAATAACAGTCGTTTGGCCTCACCTTAAACTGGTTCGGTTCAAACTCAGCAGTTTCGACTTTCACGCGTGGTAGGAGCTAGTATCTGATAAGAACACTTAAATAAACTGACTGCATGTGCATACTCCAAACAGACACAAAACTCAGATCGTTAACGTTTTGTGAGCTCAAAACGTTCATTAAGTGACTCCCACCAGGTGATCCTGGTCTGCACGAGGGTGTCAAAGGGGGAGATAAAAGTAGCATTGCATCGGAAATCTCAGAGCGCCTTCGTATATTACACAGGTCTAAAGATAACCAGGAGTTGGTTGCAAAAAAGCGTAGGCTTATATTCCAGGAAGTTACTTAACCCGTGGAAGCAAAAACCCTTCCGGTCACATGACCTAAAATGCGTCATTTTCAAAAGTAAAACGTTTTTCACAAAGCCCACAGAATACGCGAATGATCACGTCACATACGGCCAATGTAAACACAAAAAGAAAAAATCCATTCAGCCTCTGGGCCGAAGCAAATTATGTGACAAAGTAGACTCAAAATATCATTACACAGATGTCGTGTTACTCGCATAACATCCTCATAATTGTGTAAAAAAAGCTTCAAAAAGATGCCGGGAAAATATTCCCACATTTCCGCATTAAAATAGTCTTCAAAGATCTTTCTTACTTCGAAAGAATTTAACATTTAAAAAGCTTAATAGCTCCACCATTGAAAAACACAGATGTTCCTAAGAATAATCTCGAACTTTCTCCTTTTAAGCGAAAAAGGCTTTTAGAATGTAGAATTAAAAATTTAATAAAGATGGCGTCGGGGACTCGTAAATTATTACCAGTTGCTTTTATCACCTTTTTCGCGTGACAATGTTTATTTTTTTTTATGAAAATGGATATTTTTATCTTGAAACGTTTTCGCCTTTTTAACTGTATTGGTCTTGACATCAATGCCGTTTTTCGCGCCATTAACTTTAGAATTGAAAACTGAAATTATTTTGTAAATGTATCCTTAGTAACGGAATCATTTTCTTTTGATGTCGGCGACGTAAAGGAGATAAGGTCTTCCTATTAACGCGTTGTAAGGGGTAATAGGCGGGAATTGAGGACACGTTAGGCTAACGGTAAATGTGTTGCTAGGCGATCAAGGAGGTCGGGAATTCACCAAGTACGAACATTATCATTTATAGATAGCACAGACAATTTGGTTGTATGGAGTCCTTTAAGATCTTGTAAATTGTCATTAAGAACAGGTCCTTTCTAATTTTACATTAAGCTATTGTCTTTTAATGTCATGTTGACTACAACTAAATAAATATTAAGAACTTCCTTCCCATTTGCCCTTGTTTGTTCTAGTTATTTATTTAATACTTTATTGTACACCCTTTAACAGGGATAAACATTTATAAACACAAGTTCTTAATCGCTCAGGCCAATCTGAAACAATTAATTTTCTTTTTTCACGTAAACATAAAAAATAATTCAAAGCCCTGCAGCGTTGAATTGTTGAGTGACATCACATCTACATACGGACAAAGCGCAACCGGACTCCATCTTTTGATGCGTCGATCCTTGAAAACTTCGATTGATATGTTTAAGCAAAAAATACTTGTCCAATATTTTTTACATTCGTACAGAAAGACTATTTAGAATTATAATTTACTAGTTGCCGCCCGCGGTGTTTGTCTATCTTTCTGACTTGCTGTCCGTCTGTCACAGCCGTCTTTAACAGAGAGTTAGTTTGCTTCCTAACAGTGGGATTATAGGCTAAAATTATGATATAGTAGCTACCGCCAGCGGCTCCGCCCGCGTGATTGTCGAAAATTATCCCAAGGGAACATATTCCTGGGATAAAAAGTATCCTATGTGTTATTCCAGAGTATAATCAACCTTTGTGCCAAATTTCATCAAAATTCATTCAGTAGTTTTTGCGTGAAAGAGTAACAAAAATCCATCCCTCCATCCATCCTCACAAACTTTCGCATTTATAATATTAGTAGGATTTTTCATAAAACATTCCTATTCCTTTAATCATATTGAAATGATCTCTAATTCAATGGATATAAATAGTTTAGAAAAAAGCTTTAAGTTAGTTATGTATATCAATTGTTATTTGCAAAATAAAATCTCATCTGTTAAAATAAATGTACTCTTGAAATCCGGGAACAAGCCCAGTTAATCAAGCAAGTACACAACGTAGTACATTTCACCACCGGTTCTATATTCGTCCGCGATATCGATTGTTGTCAAAGCCTAGGTTTATTAACACGCGCGCACCCTGTGTTCGCTGTGGTTACGGAACTGTATTGGTCTGCAGAACAGATGGTTAACTATAACTGCAATGTATTTGTAGGCATGTCAAAGTCAAAGCATTTATTTCAAATAAACCATAATTAGGTACTTTTGAATTGTCAAAGTCAGTCCGTCAAAAACATGAAGCTATTTGCACGTTTCATAGCGTAGATCTCTAAGGAGAAGAACGTGCAAGAAACTCCACGGACACTCTTTTAAGTCATTCTATGTTTACAAAAATCCTGGTTACATTAACCTTATTGCTTCTATATATGAGAACAATGTAAAGAAAGAAAACACAATTTATAGTATCAAATATTAAAATGAGGCAGCGGCAACTAAGGAATGACCAGTCTCCACTGACGGCGCCCGTTCACGAACATGACGCGTGCATCAGCACCATTCAGCTCAACCATTTTGAAGGGAACTGAATGATCCGATACACGCGCCACCATCAGCGAGACATTTGAGTGAGCATGACACACCCTCAAATGCCCCTGCTATTTTATGTCAAACAAGGAAACTATCTATTAACATAATGGTCATTAATTAATTAATAAATAATAATAATATAATAAATTATTTTAAGGTCAAATATTGTGTGATGTTAATTAACGTCTGCCAACATATAAAGTGAATATATCCATTCTCAACAGATAAATAAAATGGACAACAAACCATACAAAGATGACAACCATTTAACCTGAAGTATGTGTTACGAAAATAAAAATAATGAGCATGGCTGCGTTTTAAAAGGTAGAAAATTGAATTCTTACTATTTTTGAACACAACACTCCCGGGCGACTGTTGTGAAGAAAATTGTGTTTGAAAATTATCTATTCAGGGAGTTAACGTTAACGAGTCTACTTGGCTCCATCGCTGAGAAAAAATGCTGAAAGAACTATTCAGCTGTATTCTATTACGTTAGAGAGGCGTTATTATTTATAAGGACTTCTACTTGACAAGTTTATAATAGTTTATTTTAGTGTCAATCTTGTTTTCACTACTTTTTTGAAGTGGGTAAGGTCAATGGTCGTATATTATGTGTGATTTTATGTAGGTGACCCATTTCATAGTTCAAGTTGTTCTTAATTTGTATTATCAATAACTTTTAGTAAGTTTTAAGTGATTGTGTGCTACTTAGGATATTGCTTTGATATTATTTTTGACTGGCCTGTTGGTCGAGTGGTTAGTGAACCTGACTGCTAAACCGGAGGTCGTGGGTTCGATTCCCACCCAGGACAAATCTTTGTGTGATGAGCATGATCATTTGTTCAGTGTCTGGGTGTAATTTGTCTATTATATATATATACAAATATATAAGTATGTTTATCAGTTGTCTGGTTGCCATAGCACAGGCTCTGCCTAGTTTGGGATCGGATGACCGTGTGTGAGTTGTCCCAAGATATTATTATTATTATTTAAAATGTATACAACACCCCGCAATATTTTAAAAATATACCCGGTGCACAGTCCAATGGTGGTCTTCGCTGATGCTTTAACTATTCTGTCTGCTGTGCGGACAGTTTCTGAAAATGGATTTATTAGCGTTACTCACCTAAAACATTTACGAGATGCGGAAAAATTGAAACAAACACACCAAGTCATAACGACTTATATTTATTTATTATTGATTGATTCGCGTTTGGTCACTATCACCAATAAAGACTATTAACTATTATTATGGAAGAATGGCAGATTAAAGTGGCTGCCAATTCGTTGTCGACGAGATACTTCTTCCTATCCCTTCTCTATACTATCCTGAATAATCTTTATTCTCCTCAATATCTTCGTGAACGCTTTGAGTACTAAAAAACTTATCGCACTGCCACTTCTCTTCTCCTTCGTACTCCGTGTCACACTTCCAGACGCTATGATGGCTCCTTCTCAGGTATTGATGTGCGTCTCTGGAACTTTCTTCCTCGCTCTCTACGCGACAGCCCTTCTCTTGATGTCTTCAAGAGGAAAATTAAAGAGCATTTCCTTTCACAATGACGTAATATTAGTTGTATTTATGTTTATGGATGTTTGTATGTGTCATGGATGTAGGTATATTTATGTATATTATTTGTACACGGGTTCCTACCCTCATTTCTGATCTCTCTCTATCACTCAGAGGTTTGCTGGGAGAAAACTCAACTTTGAGTTAAGCTCGCCTTATACTATAGAGGTATGCGGTACAGAGAGTAAAGTCCCGCATACCTCCATTGAAAAGGGAGGATCCTCCGAACCAGACGGTTGTTGTGTCTGGTGGGCAACTGCCCGATAGTTGATATTCGGACTATTGTATGTTCAAATCGCACGGAGAACTTTGCTTGCGCGATGCAGGATTTCGTTGTTAGTTCGTCGTAGATGGCGCTGCGGTTCTTTTTGTTGCCGTACAAATTTCGCTTCTTAGTTTTTTATGTGGCAGCATTGATGGCTGCTATAGTACATGAACTTTATTATGACAGTATTATAATATAAGTTGTTTTGGTGTACAATAAAGAATTAAAGAAGGTTAATCCAGCCAGCTGTACAATAAATAGCACAAATTAAACAATACATTTAATTGCGTATCAGTTGCCTATCACAAGATATCAATACGCAACACAGCTACCACCGCTACGCCTGGTTCGTCGTAAGGGTGCACTACCACTAAGATCTGCGACGTAGCTAGGCGATACGACTTGAAACAATGCAAAGATCTGTGGGGAAGCGGTGGAACTGTGGAACGGGGTATATTTTTCCGTCAAAACTGTACGAGAATAGCTTGAACCTTGGGGTCTTTAAGTCAACAGGTTAGTTCTGGGCAAACGTGCTCCATCGTCGACCTCATCATCGCTTTCCATCAGGTGAGATTGTGGTCAAACGTGAGCCCATCAGTCATCATATCGGCTTTCTATCAAACCGGCTTCAGCTGAATACCAGAATTTTACGTGGAACGGCTGCCTACCAGACCTCCACAACCCATTAACTGGGTATCACTGTACTTCTTGGTAAGACTAGTCAGAAATTCTGGCTTCTGAAAATCCGTAACGACTGCCAAAGATCTACGAGTACAAATGACAGCCGGGACCAACGGCTTAACGTGCTTTCCGAGGCTCGGAGGAGTCTTGGTATGTTAAGATGGTCACCCGTTCACAGACCGACCTCGGTAAACGTTGCTTAACCTAGAAGATCGACCCGTGCGCCCGATCATCCAACGCGGTCCTATCAATTATAATGAAAAAAAAATGGAATCTGAGTGTGCGTAGATTTGTAAGGAACTCTGCTATGCACTGGACGTATAAGGGTGGTAGGGGGCCTACACCTGCAAGGATTACGGAATTGGTTCGAAAGAGTCACCGCGGCCCTGGAAAGCAAAGGGCTTTAGAAGGAACACGGATGGGTTTCATTCAGTAAGAGTCTGACACGCCCTTCCGCTCCACCCAGAGCAGAAGAAGTCATTTGATGACTTGCAATCTTTTAAAAAAAGAAGTCCCCATCTTCATTTTTTAGTAAAATCCCAAAAATTGCCTATTTATAGTTTATACATTAAATAATAACTTATGCACCCTAAGGTGATATTATATCGAGCTCGCTTCGCTTGCACTTATAATCTGTTATGTCGTACAATAAAATAGGTATTATCTCTATCTATCTGTGAAAACACATACTTACAGCAATCTCTTTCAATAGCAGTGTTGACAGTACTTTAATTCACACATACCTACAAACCACGTCCCATTTATTTTGAACGAGAGTTGTCGATATTTTGCTTCAACGGTTAAATCCTGTGATAAATCGCGGATACATGTTTCAAAATGGGTGTCTGAATGTAACTGGTTCAACTTTTTGGGAAGAGGTGACATTGTTTTAAGTAAATACTAGCTTTTTCCCGTGGCTTCGCTCGCGATAATAAGCATTTTCGCAAAATAGAAACCGTCTTGGAGTCTATAAACATCTTCAAAGTCTTGTCCAGTGCTGTATCAAAATTGATTAAAATCGGTTTAGAGATTTAGGCCTACTAGCGTCACAAACAAATGCATTTATGCAATTATAATATTAGTTAGGTTAGAATGTCGCTATCAGTGTACCGGTAACTACTTTTAGTTTTTGTAAAACCGTTTATCACCAGAATATTACCACGAAACCATCATCACGTCCATTCCAGCCGAAAGACATTAACTGCTGCTATGCAAACGCATCCAGCGGACGCACTAGATCATCAGTCCGTTACGCCTTGTAGTAAGCGGTCGGCACTCCAGAATTAGTCGGCCTTATAAACTATCCGTTCTGCTAGCCAAGTCAAAAAAAAAAAAAAAGTCAAAACGTTTATTTCAATTAGGCCATTAAACGGCACTTTTGAACGTCATCGTTCATAGCCATGTACCTTGCCCGCTACAATAATGTGGTGTGTCGGTCCATACAATTTGAAGAATTATTGTTCTAAACCTACGTACCGACACAACACAGCCATGTTTATAAAGTGCTACACCATCGCTGTATACTATTATCAATCGCACATGATCAGTTGCACTATGCTGCTACGGTTTATTTCAATAAATTGTTTCTTTGAATTGTTCTTTTCACACGGACGCTTTTATCCTGCACGTCTTTTACATCGTTCTCACATATATGTACATATAATTTCAACATAAATGACGTAACTTTGTAAAAAAGTGAGTCATTATGAAGACAAAAATGAAAAATATTCCGCTATTTTCAGTTGTTAGAACATGTTTCCAGAAATTGCGCCGTTTCGATTCTGTACAAAAATTATACAGACGCAGCGTTTACAGAATCTAACATCGTGTGTATTGTAAATTCTGACAAACTAAAGTGTACTTCTTTAAACATTGTCCACTTAACGGTACACATTAATTTTCTGCTATAATAATATTCCGGACAGACTGTTATTTTTAAATTCTCGGAGCTTTGGTAGTACAGTCGATAAGGAAAGTGGTTTTAAAATTCATTCGGGTTTTATTTCATTTCTGCGTAGGTAACAAGGTTCTTCTACCAAATTTCTCTATCTGTTCATTATTACTGCACATTCATACACAAACTGGTCCTCACAACATTTCTTTATTCCTCCGCATTTCAGGCCCAAACCATGACGACCGACTTTCACACAACTTCCAATTTATTATAGGCGCCACATTTAAACGTGCTTCTTATACCAAATACAAAATTGTAAAAATACAAAAAAAAAAACTAAGTATCGTGTTACTCAAATAATCCATGTTTGTTATATTATATTACTGGTTAGTTGTTAATTTATTTTACTGTTTTGTTTGTCTTGTGCGAGTCCCAAATAAACATTTTTCATTCTTCCTTTTCTTTCTTTAAACATTTTTTTGAAATTAATTGTATAAAATAATTATTTATTTTGGAGTCAAAACTTACTTACCAAAGCAACTTTTGACGCTAAGCGTACCGAGTCTCTTCTAAAATATTCTCGAACATATTACTTTATATTCTAAAGTGCATATTAAAGTACACATATTGTGTGAGGAGCTTATCCTTTCGTTGTAACATCGACTAACGGAAATTGGTTTTAGTGCGCTGGTGCCAGCACTCCTTGACCGATACTGGGGCGAGGTTCTGTTATAGTTGGGTTTTTAAAGTACTGTGTTTTCTGTACATTGTAGATTGTGTATGTATTTTTACGTACTCTATTCACATCTTTCTTATTCCCTGTGATCTACCACACATATAACTTGCGTATTTTCGAGACAAATGCAGGCTATGGGATTCAGGTATAAAGTAACTTTCTACCCATGATAAATTTTCATAACCTTCAGATTAATTATTTAAAATAAATAAGCATATAAACAGACAATTTGTGGAATTTGTTCGAAAGAGTCACTGCGGCACTGAAACGCAAAGGGCTTTAGAAGGAACACGGATGGGTTCTAGTCAGTAAGAGTCTGACACTCCCTTCCGCTCCACCTAGAGCGGAAGTAGTCATTTTATGATTGATTTTTTATTTTTTAAGGATCTTTAAAAAAAAATAAAAAAAATTTTTAGATAGCTTAGATTTTACTTTACATACCTACAGAAGAAAGTAGGTATAATTAACTACTACCTAGTACATGACATACAGATTGGAAAACGGCTTTTCCAAACATTCATTCGTTCAATTCCAGTCTAGATATCTATCCGAAAATGGCTGCTAGAGACTTGATCAAAACTAAAGTGTAAATTAAATTTGACACCTTATAAGTCAGAGTGTTATTGAAATTATTTGAAAACCACCGAATTTTGTATCGCTCGAACTTTTAATTTCCTGAACAAGTTTAAGTCCAGTTACTATGACGTCTTAAACCAGATTAATTCCAGTTTGAGAGAGATAGAGCTATCCAGGCCAAAGAGTACTATCCCTTTCTTACAACGGAATCATGATAATTTTGGCACATCTTGCAAAGGTTTTTCCGGGAGAAAACTCAAATGTGTTAAGCTTGGCTTTGTTCATGAACTTTATTATCACTACTATAACTATTGGTATACATTTCAGAATTAAGAACTTTTAAGCATGCTCATTCTTAGTTGTATCAAAATATCTCCGTTTTTTTTTTTAAAGTTGGGAAATCCTCAAATGACTTCTTCCGCTCTGGATGGAGCGGAAGGACGTATCAGACTCTTACTGACTAAAACCCATCCGTGTTCCTTCTAAAGTCCTTTGCGTTCCAGGGCCGCGGTGACTCTTTCGAACAAATTCCGCAACTTTTGGAGCTTACTCCTTAGAAACGATTTTCATATATAGCCCGCGGTATGAACATTTTTATGAGGAGCAAAATCGAGCGTTAACTACAAGTGAGGCGTTATGTTCCTTTGCGCAACGTACTTTGCGCACCTTTCACTTCGAGATTATGTATGTGTGTATATACAAAGTCATCATCATCTGCCTAGCCTTTTCCCAACTATATTAGGGTCGGCTTCCAGTCAAACCGGATTCAGCTGAATACCAGTATTTTAAGTGGAGCGGCTGCCTACCAGACCTCCACAACCCATTAACTGGGTAACACGGTACTCATTGGTAAGACTGGTGTCAGATATTCTGGCTTCTGACTATCCGTAACGACTGCCAAAGATCTACAAATGACAGCCGGGACCAACGGCTTAACGTGCTTTCCGAGGCACGGAGGAGTCTCGGTATGTTAAGATGGTCACCCATCCACAGACCAACCTCGGCAAGCGTTGCTTAACCTTAAAGATCGACCCATG
>NDFZ01003410.1:0-27842 GCA_002192655.3 Mamestra configurata
TAAATAAATTCACGTATCGTCCCAGCTGGATTCGAGAAACAATCTTGAATCATCATTCCTGCCCTTGTGTTGTCTTTGTTCTGAATTCTGCTCTTTGGTCAATCTATATACATATGTATGGCTTTATGCAACACTTCCATGTTAAATGTCTTCTTGCTGGTATTTTTATAGCGAAGCATATTCGGTTCGAGTACTTCGAGTATAATATACGTCCCTGGAGTACACCAAGCCTCAATACTTTTCATAATTATGATTTTTGATAAGAGATTACCATACTCAACATCGATATTGTCTTGCATCAGCATAGCATCGAGAAAGTAGATAATCCATTCATATGCTCTTATCTATTTGGCCGAATTCTTGATTGGCTTGTGGTATCGGTCATAAGAACTTGGCAAAACGTAACCGCACCTTATCGTTCGACGTCAGTAGGCCTTGAACGAGGCAGCGCGGGGGCGCGTAAAAATACGTTATATATGCAATACGTATTTCAAAAAAATATTTTTCACTTTTCCAAAGGGGTTATTGTTGGGGTGTTGACACGAAAATTGTAGAGGGATAACGTTATCTGCATCTGCTGTAGTGTTCTCGCACATCCTAATAACAACCTAAGTTTAGTAAAAGTTGCTCTTGTGAGGAAACCATTTTTGGCTACAAGCCAAACACGTGACGGTTTCTGTCTCCATAAGAACAGTAAGACTGACCGATATGAACCTAATTAATAACTTATGGCGATAAATAATAATCAACAAATAAAACCTTTTGTATAAATAAGAAACTTTCTGAAAAATGTTGTCGTCAACCAGTTTTTGGAATTGTAACAATGAATGTTTGATAGCAGGCTTTTACGCAATTGTCAGACAGGTTCTGTTAGTTAGTTCATAACAAATATTTGCTACAAAAACTTGAAATCGATCTATATAATTAACTAGTATCTAGGTCAAGACATTAGGAGTGCCTATCATAAGTTTAAGTGCCCTTGCAATTTCAGCTTTACTTGCGATATAGGTTTCTAAGCTTATTTTAATCGCTAAAACCGGTACAGATAGTGCAATCGTAGCTGCAGTTGTAAATGACTAATATGCTAATTAGGGTAACTGAAAGTCACGATGACACTTTGACTCACTATGAGTCAGGACTGCATATATTGTGTATTCTGATACAACACATGTTTTTCTACGAAACATCATAGAAAATAAACATGTAAAAGAATGATGGATCGGCACAGATGCCAATGTCACGTTTATCTGGCGTTCTAAAGCAAACAAAAGAGCAAAGTAGTAGAGTCAACATCAAGCGTATGCTAAAAGACGCGTCTTTCGGTTGCGCAATATCAACAC
This sequence comes from Mamestra configurata, assembly GCA_002192655.3. Classification (NCBI taxonomy): domain Eukaryota; kingdom Metazoa; phylum Arthropoda; class Insecta; order Lepidoptera; family Noctuidae; genus Mamestra; species Mamestra configurata. The sequence goes on from NDFZ01003410.1 coordinate 1,341, forward strand.
CGGTATTGCGACAAGGTCCCGGCAAATTATAACGTATTATGAAACAGCGCGACATCTTCCAAGTTAATGTGTTTGTTTTACAAATGAATTGGTTTTATGGTATGTGGTTTAACGACCATCAGGTAATAGATTGCGAAACGTGGCGGTGGAAGTATTACTGAAACATAATTAGTTTTATTAACGTCACCTACAATTTGGTTTAGAACGGAAGATACTAGTACAATTTGATTCTCATCCGCTCCATCCAATTAGTGCCCTTGAGGATCTAATAGTATGGTTCAGTTCCCAGTAACCCTGAAATAAACTAAGCACACCTGCATGGTGTCAAGAACAGTATTTTGAAATCTGATTTATGTCGATACTCGGCAATTTGTTTTGAGAGATGTCCGTCGTTCTGGAGAGCGTAAGATTGATCCTGCATCAGCTTAAATATCATCAACGTAATTTATCAGAATCGTGTGTGAGCAAATATTGGACTGAGTATACATATGAGAATACAATCCCGAGCATATTTTTTAATCCCGGCATTATGGATGTTTTATGTGTGATCCCGGGATTGGACTATCAGGTTTCTAAACAGGCTCAAAAGAAAATAACGCTTAATACGTTCTTAAAATTTGTTCATTAATATTCTTACGAAACACTGCAATAATTCTTGCCAAAACACGATCCAGGCTGGGACCATCTTCGGCAATTGTAGTAAAATAGTCCTCTAACTTTAGCTTAACTTGTGGCGGTGGTGTGTTCAGATTTTCAGAATCTTGACTTTTTGAAGTTGTTAAACTATTAACGTCCGTTAAATTCTTGATATTTCCTTTTGATGACAAATGTGTTTACCACAGATTACTAAATAGTTACTGGTAATACCTCAGTCGATCCACCCAAAATCTTTAGAATGGCAAGCACTAATTTTTCGAAAATTTAAAAATAAACTCGACAAGTTTACACTGACGATGTGTCACCGTCTTTTATGTTTGACAAAGTCTCCAACCATTTTAAATAATTAAATTGACTTTTAAATTTGAATAATAAATGAAAAACATAAATCCCAGTTGGGACAATACTATTGTACAGGGAATATGATGATATTTCCTTTTAAATTACTTTACTCAGAATGCAAACTAAACCTGTTTGAGGCAATCCCAAAAATCCAGAGATTAGCCAAGTACAGTCGTGGGATTTTCGGCATCAATACATGTCCGGGATCCTGGGATTCGGGATCCCGAGATTGTATTCTCTAGGTAGAGATAACAAGATAAAAGAGCCAAAGGCTTTATTAACGAACAGAATGGAAGAAGCAATGTAACAATTACTGCAGTCTAAACTCTCAGATATCGTGTCTTAAAACGTCGGTAGTCAGCAATTTGGATTGTTTGTGTTACTTAACAAATTAAGGTTAGGTATTAACTATCTTAATACAAAATAATCTAATCGTTCTTCCTCCGGCCCACAAAGAGGATGTTTGATTATTTTCCGTGCGTGCGAGCACACTTTCCTGTTGATTTGGCTTCTACACTCTGTATGTTAATGTACTTTTTTCAGAATTCACAATTATTGTAACAAGTTTTTCTGTCGCAAGAAATGTTTGCTTGGCCCTTGAGCGCCGAAAGTAATAAATTGAGAACGGCACGTCCTTGTTTACCTATTTTTGCTGTCGAAAATGTCAAGGCGATGTAGAAGCAGGAGCAATTCACGTACTTGTGCATCTGAAGAAAAATATTTTTTTTTTCGTGAGTATGATTTGAACGTTTTTCTGTTATCAATTATTATCCTCTTCAGTTAATATGGGTTGTACAAAAAAATACTGAGTAACAGACATGACAAGAAACTCAAATATGGGGTCCAGTCATCCAGTGCCACGTAATAATCCAAGTGAGACCTACCCGAAAACTAGACGGCTCGTCTTCATCGAAGCTGATGATTTACGAGCCAACAAGACGCCCACAATCGCGCAGACGGTCATTCAGCCGCATCCGCGTAGAGCGCGGGAAGTCAGTCGGTGGACTTAGCGGGCCGCGGTCGGTGCACACTACTGCACGTATCCGAACGCGTTCTAAAAAAACTTGTACTATAGACAAAGTGATCCGTGATTTATGAGTGAAATTATTTTTTTAAGTGATAAGAATTAGGTACGTGTATTTTAAGATTGTTTTACGTGTCGTTGGCCTCAGTGTAATCTACGCTTATATTTTTTTTTCTAATTTATCGCTTGTTTTACGTTCAAGGCTTACTATCAATAACATTAGTAAGGTTGTGTTCAGTATTTAAATTATTGGTAATTCAAATATGAATAACGGTTAATTTAGTCAGCTATTGAGCAACGGAGTGTTATTGATGACTTACAATCGCTAAATCGCGTCAAAGACTGGTAATTTCATACAAAATAACTTAAAAAAATCGATTTCAATATTTCGGTAATAATCAAGGCATCGATTCTTACAAATGAATGTATTTCACACATTACAATAAAACAGAAAATAATAAGTTAGAGAGAAACATAGTAAATACGTTACGAATATTGAATATGTTAAACCGGAAACCAATATTAATAAGTAAAAGTTCAAAACTCTTAACAGAGAAATTATAAATAAATAATAATTATTCTAAAAACTGGTGTTTGGTGATTTCTAAAGTCCGGCTTTCACTGCGTGTACACGATCGATGTCTGTCGTACAAACTGCTAATGCTTTAGATCTATGTTTACTTCGAAAGTTTATTTTCTAAAATGGAAACATCCGTTTGACTGGCTTAGACTTCATTGGTACAAATGTACCGATTCTTATAAGAAGTTTAACCGCTGTATTTTATTGTATCATGCATGACATCTACATAACTTATAAGTATTGCCTACAATGCGTTTATAGTAACTGAAACTATAACAATATGGATTGTCTTTCACCGAGTATAAAACTCAATGTAGACATTACTACGAACTGTAAACATTTTTCTTCATACTCACAGTGCATTGTAGTGGTCATAAGCAAAGCAAGTAGGTATAGCAACAAGTTATACTTGACCAAAGAGAAAGTAAATAAACTTTATCCTCCTTGGTAGAAACAAATGAAATTGTTTCTTGCGTGTATCATCTTCGCGTTTACAGACGGTTTGAAAGTTTAGTAGGTCGACATTCGAAGCCATATAGGTTACATGTTAGTCATGTTCCTCTTCCGTAGCAGGTTGTTTCATGACAGAATCGCTACTGCTAATGCACTCGATGGATCGTCTCAATCAATCTTTGTCAAGTTTCTGGAGCACTGCGCTTGATCACATTTCATGCTGTTGAGCAGTCTCATCTATACATACATTTAGCATTTAGATCTGGCATATTACAGTCGAGTTTTCTCAATTTCGTCAACTCCAAATTCAAGATAAACAGTCTGCTTATTGCCTCAAGCATCTCATCTTCTTTGTTTTTCTCCAGCGTCCTTTTATAATGCAAGCAGTAATTGCATGTAAAATGATTAACGAGAACTGTGAGTTTAAAAAGACGGCGTGCGCTTCACGTTTCGTCTGTACCGACTAATGGGCAAATTACACGGATTTTACTTCAACTGGGACGCACGATTCCGGGACGAATTTCTTGCGGGACATTTTACATGTACGATGATTTTTTATAGCAAAGTATTTTATAGTTCCCAAGTTATATTGAGAACCCTTCACGTTATCGTTTAGAGAGGACTGACTCACATAACTTTAGTTCCTCTTATCGTGTAGGGATTAAGAGAGACCCACTACTTAACGGGATGATGCCTATGTCGCCCAGTTCTTTATCAGTGTTGAAGACTTTTTCTTTATATTTTAATCTATATATTTTAGAAGTCCTCAACATTTCAACGGTTCACTATTTCACTAGTTCCCATCAGTAAAACTGTATCTAGTAAGAATGACACTGAACCACATAAAGACTAGTGTATCCACATTGCCAGCATAACTGCGTGAGTTGTAAACGTCAACATTGAGAAGAAACAGGCCACAGTAACCTGTACACTTGACAAGCACTTAATTACATACCGAAGACTGGTCCACTTTCTGGCCTTAAAATAAGAACCAGCAAAGCATATTGTTAGGAATCGAACGCACGTAGACCGTATATTCTTCATCAAAGAAGATCATTGCATTAGTAAAAAAAACACCTAATACATTTATTATTTCATTCGCGTTTATGTACAACGATAAACTTGGACAGTAACCTATAGGTCTTTGATTTTATNTGACCGTATATTCTTCATCAAAGAAGATCATTGCATTAGTAAAAAAAAACACCTAATACATTTGTTATTTCATTCGCGTTTATGTACAACGATAAACTTGGACAGTAACCTATAGGTCTTTGATTTTATGGTCATCATTTATTTTTGTACGAGCAGATAACGACCAACATGGTTTGAATAATTTAGTCCTGGCTTGTTATAATGCACTAAGCATAACTTATTGCCACTTTAGTCATTGATCACTTTGATCATCTGCAGTCCCTCGTCTGGCCATAATAGTGTAAAAAAAAGTCTGCAAGAAAACAAAATTAGACCAAAAAGTTTTGTAATGTGATTGCTACTCCTTTGTTGTTGTTCCACGAAGACTCTTCTGGTATATTTTGATCATAAACAACATGATATACTTGTTAATTTTAATTATGCGTGATGCAAGTGTATCATTCAGATTAATCCTGCTAATTATACTAATGGCCCGGTTTGAAGAGTAGATTCACCATATTTGTTGAGCGAGGTTGAACAAGACCTTCCCAATGGGGTCTTATTAAGTTTGCATGTAATATTACTTTGCTTAATTGTTCAAACACTAAATTCTACCTAATTTACTAGTGGTCATTCATATTTATGCAGTTATTTTTGATTATATCCAGTGAATTTTAAAGGACTTGTTTATTAATTGACAGAATAGACTTGTCATTTTACATTTATATCCAACTCACTTCTACTCGATTCTTTGCTATTCGGTTTTGATATAAAATTTCTTGTTCTTTTAAACAGACATTTCTTTTCGGTACTTGCGTATCTATTTGTTCCATTCCATTTGATCCAAGCAATATGTATTTTCATGCAACATACGATCACGCACGCTGTTTCCCGCAGGGCAAGGCAAAATGCATACAAGCTACGTAAACTATAGAGTAAGTAGGTACCTATACTTATACCCGAATAATCAAAAACTGGAACAGCTCGTTAGATATTATGAAATAATGAGATCATTATTTTGTCAGTTCTACAGCAGTATTTTTATTTTACAAGTTATTAAATAATTAAAGAGATAAGTGTTGGTATCTGAAAATGATTTACAGTTTATACATATGCGTCATATTCGCGTAAAAGGCGGAAAGACTCCTTACGTACAACATAGCCGAAGGTTGCTTTAGAAAAATAAACAATCCATGTGATTGTTATTTTACTTAAATGGTTTCCCATGTTTTGTCCAGCCGTTCATATTCATGAAGGTTTCGAATTATTCAATTTTAAACACTTCAGTAAAGATTTTAGCTAAGTCTCTCCTTGCATATAAAATTGCGTGATTATATTAGAGTATGATCATTTCGGTCAAGAACGTATCCGTTTTATTCAAATATATCGTAATGATATGCTACTTTAATCTTTGTTCACTTAAATATTGTTCAAGGTTAAATCGAAAGAACGATTATATTATTAACCTTCCAAGTGTGGTCAATATGAAATAACTTCGATAACTCTGCCGCGTTCGTTATGAAACACCAATGTCACGGAATGAAGGTTAGGTTTTGATTTAATTTGGATCTGTCAAATGCGATAAAATGTTACCTTGTTCATTATAAAACACGAGTTGGGATGTATTGATTTTATGAAGCTGTAGTTTGCCTTTCTTGAAGCACATTCACACTGTGTTCCCAGAGAAATGACATAGTGATATATAAGAATGGGATAACAGATAAAGTTAATTTAGATAATGATCTTACATCCATTCATAATAATGATTTTGTAAACGATAATAATCGTTCAGAAACCTATAAAATGCAACTTCTTTGATTCGATGCAGTTCATAAAACAGTGATTCACTATCTAGCTACAAGTAGTGCCGAGGCACTATCTCCACTTATCTTAGTTGATGGTTTCAGCGTGGGAAGGTAGACACTATCTGTTTATTCTTCATTCGCACGTGGGGATAGTAATCGGAATTAGTGTATAATAAAGAAATAAATTGCCGACAAGCGTGTACGAAACGTGCCCAAATGTCATGACCTGGCCAACTGCCTACTGATAAAAGTTTTGTAATCTCTCTGAAGGTGAAGGTATCATTTTCAAAAAAAACTGGTACGATTGCTTAATAGCTTGAACTAGGTACAATTCGATAGGTTCCTCCCACGCAAAAAGTCGTAACATGTTTTTTTTGGCAAAGTGAGATTTTAGTACTTTAATGCAATATTATATAAATAGTACTCATTCTTAAAAACGATATTATCATTGCTTTTGAAAATAGAGCAAATCCGTACCTCCAACGCAAAAAGTCGTAACATTTTTTTTTTGCAAAATTATATTTTAGTACTTTAATGCAATATTATATAAGTTAAATACTACACAATTCTTAAAACCGATATTCTAATTAAAAATCGAGTTTCTAACCCTCTAATAGTCTTATGTTTTGCGGCTCATCAACAAAAAGAAGAAGTTAAAAATCTCTTGCCTGTAAAATCACAAATTTAAACAAACGACCTGAATGCGCGGAAGGTGTTTATGTACCGAGTTACCTAAGCAAATAAGACGCAGGAATGAGATCTTTTTTGACACTGAGACTAACGTCATCAATGGTTAAACAAACCCCATCTTAGACCATTATGGAGATGCCTTGAAATTTAAAGGTAACCACAGTGCCAGGAAGAAAACCATTACTGAGTACTTATTGTTGAGTGAGTATTTATTGGTGGAGTTCAGTACTCCACCAATAAATATAACTGGTAACCCTAAAGTTGATCTGCACAGTGTCCAGATTCTCATGTCTGAGAACCACGGGAGTTAGTAAGTAACCTCTAAAGACAGGATAAGAAAAGACAGATGATGAGAATATTTCTGAGCAACCGACAACATATAAACAAGATTTGTTTTGGTGCCCGCCGGAACCAGTCTGTGTTGTTTGAACCACTTTTGGATAGTCATCAATCTACGTAATTGTACAATATTGTTATAATTATACTTAGCTTATAAATCCTTACGTGTTACATTTCGACGGGTAATCTTCTAATAGATTAGTTGTTTGATTAATGTGCTGTGGAAAGGATGCTCTGTTTACAGAATTGTTATATTTACGGATGTTTTAAATAGTCAGAGAAGGTTTATTTTAAGTTTTATGCGAGTAACATGAAACTCTTCAGGTCAATCATCTCTTTTTAGGGCTTCTCCCAAATTAATAATGATTATTTTTAACTTGGTTAATGGTTCAATCCTTAGTTTTCAATTTGGACTGTTAACGCAAATAATATTCATAATGCACTTCATGCAGTCACGTTTCTTTGAATTAAAAGTTGTCAATAAGAACAGACCTTTGATTTATTTAATTGACTTTAGATTGAAATAGAAGTAGTACTTGAAGTTCGATCTACATTTGTTCCAATTACTAGCATATCCTTGAGGAAGCGCTCTTCCAGGGCAATTGTGGTCAATTCGCATCAATTTCTCTTGTCTCGACGCCAATCAATGTCAGGGCCTCCCGTAATGTATACTATGTTCTAGATATATCTAACTGTTATAGTCTAGTTAGTAACGGTTGGGGTGTAACGTAGGTCAGTTGGTAAAGCATAAATCTTCCGATTATTTCGCTCGTCCTCTATAGAGGGCGTGTTGTTGTTCAGATTTTTGTTTAAGTAAAAAAAATCTTTTGTTGTGCCTTAGCAATTGATGCGTTATCCTCATTAGTAACGCCATTATCAGCTTATTTTTTGTTAGAGGTTGACGACTTCGACATACCTTTTGCGCCTACACACGCGACGCATTGAGTTTAAGAGGTTGCCATCCCGCCAACCGAAAAATGATTATGGCAATCGCAAGTTAATTCCATTTCCATTAATGTGGGTGTTATTGCATCCACAATTAAAGAAATTCTCACGTGTGGTAAATGCCTGTCTACCGTTTCTGTTGAATAATTCTGACGTACGTAAATATTTCACAAGCATGGCGACGCGACGGGACCCAGCCCGTTTTCCCGCGCAACCTACTCGTTCCCCCCATTGCGAGTTGCGTAGGAAGTTACGCTAACAAATACTATGTAGGTGCGGTTTTATTTAGTATCCTCATACAAATAATAGAAAATAGCTTAATTTACATGACTGTGAATACGACAGCTTAACCGCTTTTCTTGGACATTATTATGAAAGGAGAGTGGAAATGTTCTCCCATGCAAGATAGTTGTCCAGTCAACAAAGTTGGCGCCAACCTTATTACCCAACGTATGATGTAAAATGACTAAGTTTTGTTTGATTTTATGACCTGATTATGTATCGATGTCATTTTCTTGATACTTGTTTCCTGGTCTAAAGTGTAACGAAGTAAATATACCTGATATATACGTCTGCAAGACCAAAGAGATTGCTAAACGTTTTCAAACAAAACAAAGTTGAAAACCACCATGATATCACCAGCAAAATACTACAGAAATGGGAGTGGTTGTCCGATGTATGTAAATGTATGAAGGAACCCACCCGGCCAAGTCTATAATCCAAACGGCGGTCATTACCTGTGATTAAATCGGACAAGATGATTAATTAATTTATAATGATCTTATGAAAGTCGTGTTTAGTCTAACGGCTCGTGACGCAACGTGTTGTGTGTGACATAATGCTGACGTTCGGTCTCGTTGCCAACAGGAGGTGACGGATGACAGCGACGGCTGCGGCGCGAAGTTCTCTGTGCTCATCGTGTCTGATAAGTTCCAAGGGAAGCCGCTGCTAGCCAGGCATAGGTAAGTCCCAAATTAATTTTGAATTTTGATTGTTAGGGATTTTAAGAGTTCCAAATGTTAATCCTAACAACTACCAAAACATTTTAATGCTGAGTTTTCCTGTATCCAAGAAGTAATGTTCAAAAATTGAAACTTGATCATCTGCTTCTGTCGAGTCCAGCAACCTGTTGCTTTAATGATTGAGTGCAGTCAGGGATATCATTTTATGAAAACCGACTTCACATGAGTGCAAGACAGCTTTAGAGCTAAGAAATATTTAGGACATAAACAGCCAACAGTTGCAAGTGTTCAGAATGCTGGTGCTATAAGCATATGTCTCTCCGATTATCCGAGTGTGATCATCAAAATAATAGATTTACTACTGCGCATCTAAATTATCTTGAATTATTATGCTTCGCTTCCAGACAACAAAACGTTTAAATTAATTCATTTCTGGGTACAAGATGCGCATTTCAAGCTAGTCTATTGAACACTGATAAAATAAACAGATAGCGAACACAAGCGAAAGTCACGTGTAGACGATAATTTACCCTATAACATATCAGCAAAGCATTAATAAAACAATAACTTTGAAGTGCACAGACCATGAACGCAAATTAGAACTCAATGGCGGTGCATTGATTGTGACACAAACACCGGGATCAAATCAGTTAGTGATTCACTTGGTTCCTTTCCGGAGCTGCAAAGCTATAAACATTGTGTATTGGGAATTCTGATACGTATACGTATCTGGTTCAAAATTAGCAAACAGTGTGTGATTAAACTATAACACGTTGGCAGGTTGGCACCCGTCGTCGAAGCCATTAAAAATATTAATTGGAAATACATTTCCCAGTCCATTTTACAATGGGTAGTTAATCAGCACATTAATCGACCCGACCGTGATGTTTGTAACAACGAATAGTAAATCTTTCTTTGTGCCTGAGGGTGCTACTTACCCTCTTGATGGAATTTCTTATCAGCTTTTGCGACAATTTGTAAAAGCTTAGATAGTCAATCTCGCTATTCAAAAGTATCACACAGGAAAAAGGGTACGAACTAGCAATTCGATCTTTTATATAATGTTTAAAGATATCGTAAATACCTTGGGATGCATAGGCCACAAATCATAATCGAATATTTTCGCTTGAATTTTCCTGGTACATTAAATTCGATATAATCACACACTGGCATTCCCAAGAAACCCACTTAACAACCCGACTACGTGTCTCAAGTCATACAATCAAACAATATCGCATAATAGTAGCATTGTTACCGATATTGTGTCGCGTAATGAGACCATGAAAAGGTCATTGCGCATACTACAGGCGTGCAAAAATTGCAATAAAAACCGTGGCTGGGTGCCAGGAGTTCACAAAATGGATATTATGTATCCATGTGTCAACGGATACAATGAATGCATGTGCGATAGAAACGGATACAATGTATGCATGTGCGATGGAAACGGCTTATACGCAATCGGAATGTCGGTTAATCCATCACAGTTTTGTTAGAATTCTATATGCATCTAGCTACTGTTATAACGATAAAAAATATGTAAAATCTTAGAAAGATATTTTAAATGCAAAATCAGGTAAATGAAGCACACTTACAAACAATAATACTTATTTGAACTTAAAAATATCTAAAGCTACTATATATATTATTATTTATATTATAATTGCTATTATACGTCCAGCCAAGCTGACAAGTGTAGGTTGAAGTAAAAGAGGTGTTTTACCAATGCGCTTAAATTTATTTGTAGCTATTCAAAATGATATAACTAAACTTTTTCCTGTTGTAAAACCCAGTGTCGATGCATTCATAACCACTTCCGCTAAGTTTAGACTCTAAACCTCTTGAGGAAAACCAGTGCAAAAAAGATAATCTTGCTAAATATAAATTCAAAGAGAATGCAAATAAAGACCTATCTTGCACGTTATCAGGCGTACCTACACATTTAGACAAAGAACTTGACATAAAAATTCAGAGCACATCTTTTCAACATTTCAATAAGTTAGAACTAACAATACATAACCCCTAACCGATGACGTAGACAGAAGCTTGCAACTGAACAACTGAACACAGAATTACTGAGAGTTGAAAAGTCAATGAAAAGCGAAAAAACCATTCATAAAAAACTAACACCCGAACGANACTGAACACAGAAATACTGAGAGTTGAAAAGTCAATGAAAAGCGAAAAAACCATTCATAAAAAACTAACACCCGAACGATAAGATGACAAAGCCGTTTTGTATTCACCAAGATTGGTATCTCCAAGTAACACGTTCAAACGTCGCCATTTGAATAACAATAGATCTATCATACTTATTAAAGTATAATAATTCGCTCCATAGATTGGTGAACGCAGTGCTTCAAGAAGAACTGAAGAGCATACACGCATTCACGCAAAAGACGCTCACGGTAGAACAGTGGAACGCGCAGAAGTCTTGAAATGTAATTTGGAAATAATAATGAAGTAGAACAAAATATCTGTTGTTTTTATTGGTTCCTATGCGTGTAAAGACTGTAATGAAAGTAAAAATGTTGAACGGAATAGAGAACTTGTACACTGTAAGTGTGTCTGCTCCGGGGAAGGTGATCCTGCATGGGGAGCATTCGGTGGTGTACGGGAAGACAGCGGTGGCCGTCAGTTTGGGACTCAGGAGCTCGATTGTTATTAAGGTAATCATTTTTATTTATTTTTATTTTATTTTTTGAGTTCGAATTATTTTTGTATTGCTTATAGTTTTTTTTTTGTGTTGTGGTCGAGTGTTTGGTTTTCGTTTACTTTACAATGTTGTTTTTGTACTAAATGCTACTTAGATGTTGATGATGCGTAATTTTGGACTTGAAAATGTTGCGATCACTGGTGGACCAATTTTGTTTTTGGGGACTCTATCTTACATCATAGCTTCAACTACAACTTTTTCTCAACAGGGTTGATAAAAAATAAACTTATGAAGTTTTTAAAGGAATTTTAAAAACATATTTCCGTAAACTTGTTAGACTAACATCCGCATGTGTGTACCGATTACTTGTCGTGTGTAAGGAGTCCCTATATGGCGGTTACATATTACGAATGTATTGGCTCACATAGCTGTAAGGTGCATAGCCTACATCGTCACTTAGAAAGCCGGCTTTGGCAATATGTGAGTTTGAAGACAACGTAGTTTGTAGGAATCTATATTTAGGAACCAAAATATTGAAAAATAAAACAGAATATATGATTGAAGAAGTGATGGAAACAATACTAAAAAGCAATCGATGAAATATTTTTATAAATTCTTATTTACTTATATTTAGTTTTTCTATTTCTACAAATGATATATTTAGGTATAGAAATCATAATAATTTTCGGTATTATAAAAGTTAATATTTACTAGGTAAAGTATTCGACGCTTGTGTCATTNCACTTATATTTAGTTTTTCTATTTCTACAAATGATATATTTATAGAAATATAATAATTTTCGGTATTATAAAAGTTAATATTTACTAGGTAAAGTATTCGACGCTTGTGTCATTTGGTTTTATGTAGATTTATTCCCTTTCCATTCTAATTTGTTGTTTTATATAACTGGTTCAGTATAAATAGTTTGTTATAAGAGTAATATTTATTAAGTGACATATTATGTGAAGAGGAACCAACGGTTTAATATAAACATTAATTATTTTGTACCAGTAATTTCCTCATTTTAAGCCTAACTTATTTTGTCATTCCTAGGTTCTTACCTACATAAACAGTTAATTTGATTGCGATAGTATATATAATAACTTCAGAAGCTATTTACTTAATGTAAACAATTCATTTTGTGTAAATATAAGGCACTTAGTCAAATAAAGTGGTGGTCATTTTACCAAATGTCCCTATAAATATTAAAATTATGATGACGTACGGTAGCAAATAACCAGAGAATTATGTGTTATGAATATGTAGTGTTAGAGAAGTAATGTCCTATTCTTATGTTAAATGACGCCTTCGAAACGTGATCTTTTTTCGAGGATAAATCTCTTAGAATTGCAACTCATGCCATAAAAGACATACATAAAAGTATTTTCTATGACGTTCATTCTTTAGATCATAAGATAAATGATGAGTCACAAAGCCACCCACCGATATTTTAACACTAATTTAATATATCGGCAAAGCTTTGTAACATTAACAAGCGATTTTCCTCCTTTACAGGAAGTAAACTACCACGTGGAACCGACGATACGGATCCACCTGCCATGCGTCGGACTAGAAGAAACCCTACCACTGGAGCCTACAGTCAAGAGCCTCTTCCATCCGAAGTTGGCACCCGGCATCACAGGCAAATTCTCCTGGAGATTACCCGACAAACTGGATCACGACAACCATCTGCGAAGAGTTGACGAGTTCCTGCACCTCATCAAACCAAACTTCGACGCATTACAAAACAACCAGAAGAATTCCTTACGCAGTTTCCTATACGTATATTCTGGAATATTTGGAAGTACTAATCTTCCTGTTAGGTCGTTGGAGATCTCATTAGGATCTGAGCTAACTATTGGAGCGGGAACTGGTAGTTCGGCTTCGTTCGCAGTGTGTTTAGCGGGTGCGCTGATCCAGCTCCTCAAATTGAAGAGTTCGACGTCGTTTGACGCGTTCTACGACCAGACCAGTGAAGACTTTAGTATGACTGAGAGGGAGATTATATCGGAATGGGCGTATAACTGCGAGAGGATCATGCACGGGTCTCCATCAGGTGAGCTGTCCTTATAAACATATCATTTTGTTATGTAAAAATTGTTTACCTAAATATTTCTATAATAGTATCCAAGACAATAAACTAAACCAAGCTTTTGCCCTAGAAGTAATCGCGATGTCCATCAACGTTTTATAAATAGCATCAGCTGATCAGCCATTTGTGACAAACTGCTCGATAAGCTCGCAAACTTTCAAAGAACATACAATGTTACTTGCATTAACCTTAGGCGACCTCAAACAGTGATTATAAAAGCTTCTGTTTTATTTGCATATACCTATGTACTATAGTATTCATGTAGTAAAACGTATATTAAGCTGTCTCAATCCAAATGTGTTGATCGTTTAGTCTGTCTGGTAAATAAAACTTGGAAATCATTGGTAAATCTTTCATCTCTGGTGTTTTGGTTTCACTGGCTGTGTCGATATTAGTTTGTTCGTTCGTTTGTTTGTTCTACCATAAACACATAGTCGTCTGTGACGTCAGAGGAGCTATCGGGAACCTCGAACACTTTGTAAGAGCGATATATTTAATTACTCGAGTTCCTTTAGGCATTTAACTGATATTGGTTGCGAAAAGTTCAGAGGTCGAATTTGCTCCACTGATAAAGTTTTTGAAAGATATCTGTCTAATTTTGAAAAATCTTATCGTGTTTCTACCTAAATAAGCTAAATATCATATTGTTTTACCAATAGCGATCGTTGAACCTTTGGCCTTGCGTTCAAAAAATAATCTGTATCCTATTACAAATTATTGGATCAACATCTTACTGAAATAGAGTTCAAAAAATCACACGAGCTTAGATAGTTTTAATTTTTTAAATGCCACACGACTATTTTTAGTCTCGGTATAAGATAATGTTTTGCAATACCACAATTCTATTTAGTCATTTATAATTTGGCAATCGAAGCATAATATTTCTGTTCTATAAATGATATTAAACTTCTTCTAATTAAAATAATATTCATGTTTGCGTATCAAAGGATTAGTTTAATTCTTGCAGAGGATTCCAAGCACAAAAGATGTATCTTAGTTTTCGCTACTTTAAAAACCTTTGTCCTCGACTTTGACAAAAATTGGACGAGCAAGGTCTTATCAAACTATCCCAAAGATTACGAATTCCGAAGTCTAAAAAGATTGCGAAATATATCAAAGACTGCCGCAAACTTATATAAGACTAAATTGCCAGTAATAGTACTGATTTTAGAACACCTTGACCGCTTGAGATGTGCCTTGGCTATATATCCGAGATTAGGGGCCATACACTCCATCTGCATTGACCTCAAAAAAGATGTAAAGTTATTTGAGCTCCTTGAGGCGATAAATGCCAAGTCCGAATTTTGTGTGTTTAATTTTCTTTCTTTATCTGTCAGACGCAAATTTTATCAGCTCTTATTTGTTATGGTTGGCTTATACTCGAATTTTGGGATAACGTGTTGATTGCTTGTCTTTGTAGAGGATAATTCAATTTGTATTTGCGGTTAGTGCTATCAAAAATCAAGTCTCCGATCCATACAATAATTTCCACAACACACGAGACTTGGAAGAGTTCAACAACGTCTTATTGCTTCCACAATCAATCGTTTGGATCAGTTTCCGTTTCAACACACTATAAAAACTTTCCTGTAAGAATGTTCCTGTTTATCCAAACGATGTCTTTGCCCTCAAGTCCCAATTGAAAGTCTCGTGTTTGCCATTCATGGATCAACTGGATCTATTTAGTGAAGTAGGGCAAGTTCGCGCTTGGACATCATCGTATCCCTCCGTATGGCGTCGGTAGAAAGCGAACAGACCTTGACACAGTTAGGGACCACTGACCAATGTGTGATGTGAAGAGTTTTAAAGTAGACTGTTGAATCCAAAACGAACGCGCGAGGGTAGCATTAGACTCACTAGACATCCAAAACTTTTAATAAACGTGTGATAGAAATGGGAATTTCTTGAGCTTTTTATCAATTTCTGGTTGATGGTAATGAGACTCGATGCACACAGTGGTACACTGTTGATCTATCCTCATCAATGACTGGAGTTCAAAGTGGTCCATTTATTACGTGCGTTATATCACGTCTCTTCTGAGAAGAAGAAATCTTACATCGAAATAAACTGCTCATAATCCTTCTTCAAATATTGATCTATTGTTTGAGGCGATCCCTACATTGTTTAATGAAGCAAGATAAACATTGCTAAATGGTCCATCCTCAAGGCAGCCCTTGACTCGTTATCTCATTATATCTATTATTAGCTAATGCTAGTTGCGTGTTTAGATCTTAAACGAGCTTTAAAATGGATTAATATATTCTCTAGGAATATGATTCAGTTGCCAAAATAAGGTTTTCCCCAAATTCATTGTCGGTAAACATAGTTATGTGCGAATTCGGAGTAGTTGAATGTTTGGACTTGTAAATAGTCTATGAACATGAATGAATTTAAAAGTGTGAAAATAATTTAAGTATTTATAAATAATTCATGTTTTTATTGATATGTATGGCACGGCGGCATAGCAACCTTCTAACATTGAAATTACACAATTTAAATATTGGCTAACTTCAAACACGTTAAATCATTATAATTAAAACAATACCAATATCATTATGGCACCGGATCCCTATTATTTATTATTTTAGTTTGTGTAGTTAGCACATTTTAATATTTATACAAATAAATCGCGGTTTTACGACCTGTCTACGTCATTTCGTGCATATTGGTTTATAAAATACTGTAAAACCCTGTATTGAATACATAATGCATGTATTAACATGGATATGTTAATTAAGATTTCAATATTGCTTGACAAATTGCTTAAGAAGTGGGTGTGTGTAGCCGTCATAGGGAATTAAATACAATTACTTAATGTTATGAATATGATACACATACTTAATCCTAGATGACTGTGTTGTTCTTTTATTGCCAGTTTATCATAGGAACATCTAGCTTAATGAGCGTTCAAAATCCAGTAATTAATGCACTTTTATACATATAGGTGTTCCTTTAGATGTCGCCTAATAAACGAGCAAAACATCCGTAAAGTTTTCACATATCTACCTACATAATTGAAAACAGCCCCTCGGGTTTTTCGTTTGTCCCCACGCTTAAAAGTTCCGTCCAATATTTCAACACGTTTCAAGCGATATGACGTAGAACCTTCAGAAATGTTAACTCATTACACTACCATGTTTAGATTGTATACTAATTGAACGTGTACACAAAAAATCCAGATGTTTCATGGATTTACCAGTCTGAGACTTGGTTTGTTTTTGAGTTTTTTCGTGAAATCAAATAAATATTCATCTCTTGGCATAAGCAAGCTGTGTACTTTTCTGTGTATGGCTGGGACTCAGGCCTTTGATAATATAATTGAGAGTCCAGTGATAAATAGACTCACGCCAACCACGGAACTTATTAGAGCTTATAACATCGCAAATATAGACATAACCAACCTTTTTATCCATCCACAGGCATCGACAACGCCACCTGCACCTTCGGCTCTCTGGTTTCCTTCAAGAAGGGCAGCAAGCCTCGCCACTTAGACATAAAGATGGACCTGAGAGTCCTGCTGGTGGACTCCCGCGTGTCTAGGGAGACCAGAGCCCTGGTCGTGAAGGTCGCAGCCTTGAGGCAGAGGAACACGGCCGCAGTGGACCATATACTGGATGCATGTGATCATGTAGCTCATACAGCCACGCAGGTTGGTTTTAAGGTTTTTTATTTCTTTTATCCATCTAGAATTTATACAGGCAGTCACTCCGCGAAAATACTAATATTCAGCTGAATCCGGTTTCACTGAACCCCTATATGGTTGAGAGAAGTCTAGACAGATGATGAATTAATATGGTATTTTTTAAGGTTGAAAGGCTAGCTCCAAATTTTCTATCATTATCCAACCGATAGTCATCCACCGGTGGACATAGGTCTCCCCCAATCATCCTCTCAGTATTGTTCTATGGTTCCTGCAACCATTGGATTGCCACGATCTTTCCCAGGCGTTTGGTATACGGCAACTCTTCGGGCTTTGGCAGTTATCTACTACGATTCTCCTGAAGACCTTTTTGTTTCTGATCCAATTCTCTAGCACCCACACTTCACTTATTCCTAGCGTTTTAGCTGCGAGGGAATGGTGCTTAAACTTACAACACGTGTCTGCCATATCACGTTGTAATACAGCGACCCAAGTTTCATTAACCTGTCTGGGTTGCAATATTACAGTCGATAAACTATGTACCTAGATGATAGTATACCTACCTTGAATATAAACCGCAAACTTAATAGTAAGCAAGTGTCCAAACCGTCTATTTCTATTAGTCAAAATGACGGTGTAATTCTCAAATAAATTTATAGCTAAGTATTGCATTGACAGGTAGCTTACCTCGGAAATAACCCGTTTCCTTAAGTCAGATAGCACTTGCGTAGTATTGAGAACACTGACACACTCTTGGTTATGTTAATCCTAGGACTGGCTTCTTAGGTTCTGAGGTTACTATTAATGCGTAGGACCTCCTTCGTGCTACTAGTTTTAGTTGTGTTTGGGTTGAAGAGTGGATTATTGATGTTTACTTGAGTCAAAATATTGAATACTAGTGGACGTCACACTGTTTCACCCGCGTAGTTGCCGTTCCCGTGGGAGTACGGGGATAAAATATAGCATTTGTTACTCGCTGATAATGTAGCTATCCAATGCTGAAAGAATTTTTCAAATCGGTCCAGTAGTTTTGAAGTTTATTCGTTACATACAAAAATACAAATCTTTCCTCTTTATAATATTAGTATAGATATAGATAGATATCTAAATTTGAAAATCTTGCGTTTGATTACTAATTAGTAATTACTATCCCACGGGATTATCAGATCGTATTCATGTAGGTATAGGATTGCGATTTAATTGTTACGTCTCTATTAAAAAGACTTAGGTCTTTGTAACGATAGGTGTTGTCCCCTTTTTTTTGGATGGAAAATCATCAAATGACTCCTCCCGCTCAGGTATGAATGAACGATCATGATTCCGCTCTAAGAGGGAGACGGAGCTAAACATAGCGAATAGCACTATCCCGTTTACATCATCGGAATTGGATGGCATTAGCACGACATAGTAGGGCTGCAGTGTGGAACGGAAGGGAGTATCAAACTCATACTGACTAAAACCCACCCGTGTTCCTCCAAATGCCCTTTGCGTTTCAGGGCCGCGGTAACTCTGTCGAACAATTATTTTCCGTAATAGGTAACCTACGGTGCTCAGACCTGGTCACTCACCGAGTCGCAAAAGTTCCGCCTTGGGGTATGTCAAAGGGCAATGGAGCGCAGTATTTTAGGTTTAAAAAGAATTGATAGATTACGGAACACCACGCTGCGCTCCAAAACCGGTATTATTGACGTAGGCAAAAAAGCTGCCAGGCTGAAATGGGACTGGGCGGGTCACACCAGCCGCATGCATAATGACCGCTGGGCAAAAGTCTCCACGAAATTGGTGCCTGAGGATGGACGGCGTCGCTGAGGCCGGCCCAGAAAGCGGTGCCGAGATGACTTGGATGCACACCGCGAAGGCTGGTTCGAGGTGGCGCAAGAAAAGAATGTCTGGAAGGATATGGGGGAGGCCTTTGCCCAGCAGTGGGACACAATAGGCTAAGGAAAAAAAAAATAGGTACCTATCGTCTCCACGAAATTGTAGTTTATTTAATATATCTTCTTTCCTTTCTAGGTTTTGGAAAAACTCTCCAGTGGCAAGTGTGAAATTGACTCTGAAGCAGAATACCAGCATTTAGCAGTAAGTACCTTTTGTTAACTTTCGTAGACCATCATCTACTTTACCGTTAAATAACTTAGGTACACAAAAACCCATTTAACTTGGAAAGGAAATTCGCCTTATATCCATTGGTTCCTAAATGGACAAATTAAATAAAGTATCCATTCAACTTTACACTTCCGAGGATTTGTTATTTAACGAGCCTCATTTTAAACAAAACCTAAGTAAGGAAGGTATGAATCAGGGCAATATCCCACAAAATCGTGGTGCAATCTATGGGAACTTTCCAAAACGGCCGACATTTATTGCCGATAGCAAGATGACGGAAATAAGTGTTATAGCTATTTTTACAACCTAAGCAAACTGACGTCAGCCGCAAACAATTCTTTGTAGTGAAATACAGCGTGTACTATGTACCTACTGTAAAAATATACTGTCGACGCATCAAAATACGCACGTTTATGTATTTTTGTTGATGCACGTAAACATTTTATTACATGATTTTTCTATTACGGTGCGACATTTTTAGTGCTTACGTTTTGTATTTTGTAACAAAGCGTGCGTAAGCGCCGTATGAAAAATTTTAATATAAATAGCATTTGTTGTTTAGAATAATGACAAATCTGTTGCTATTTTGCACGATGTGTGTCAGGATTTCTAGTTAGCTCCTATGCCTACTTCGAATTTAATTTTAATTAAACTTGTAATTCTTCGTCGTAACAGACAAAAAAATACAGTAGGCACACTGATCATCACATAATTACTAAGTACCTGGATGACCGAGCTTTGCTCGTTTTTTTTGGTAAACGTTTTCTAAAACTTAAACCTAGCTAGATCGATTTATCGCCCCCGAAACACCCTGCATACTAAATTTCATGAAAATCGTTGGAGCCGCTTTCGAGATTCAGATTATATATATACATATATAGAAGAATTGCTCGTTTAAAGGTATTAGATAGATTAGACAGATAGAAAGATATGTCATGACATTTCATTTCTGGAAATTATTTTTGGTCTAAAACCTAGTTACTGAAGGTTCTGGAGGTCAGGTAGGCAACCGCTCCGTGTAAAATACTGGTACTCAGCCGCATCCGATTACACTGGAAGCCGATCCACACATAAATTTATTTAATAAATCAAAAATAATTTCGTAAAAATAATTTGGTAATTTTGCACCGATAATTTTTTAATGCCAACGTTGCATTTATACTTTTTAACCGACTTCCAAAAAAAGAAGAGGTTATCAATTCGGTGGGTATTTTTTTTTCCACATATGTACACCGTGCACAGATTACTCCGAGGTTTCTGATCCGATTTATGTGATTTATTTTTTGTTCGATGCGGTATATTTGCCATTTGGTCGCGTAAAAATTTTATTTAGTTTTGCCCAGCAGTTTTTATTTTATGAGCATTTTGCTTACTTGTAGCTTGTAGTTGTACTAGGGTGATGTAATTAGTATCACAACTAAAATGAAAAAAAAAACTTTTTTACATAAAACTACAACCGACTTCCAAATAAATACACTACAAAGTATAAAATTACTTTAATTTCGGAAGTCGGTGTCAAAAACGAAGAAACAAAACCGACTTCCGAATCAAAACTCCTTTGAGTATTTTTCGCTTTCTCACACGGACTTGACCATTTCCGGTACCTTTGGAAAGTTCTCCCTATACAAACTCGATGATTGTTTCAGGAACTATGGGACATGAACCACTGCTTGCTGTCGGCCCTGGGCGTGTCACACCCCGCGCTCGAGACAATCCGGGCCGCTGCGCGCGCTAAGGGACTCGCCTGCAAGCTCACTGGCGCCGGTGGGGGAGGGTAAGATATCCTATTTATTTATTAAGTAAGGCACACCAACGACATATTTACAATTAAAAAAAAAACAGTAAATTATAGGTACTGAATTCTGTGCAAATACATCACTTATAGGTATGCACAACATTCTCTATGAAAGATTAACATGATTAACAAAGATTCATTAGTTCATTTGAAACAAAATAATAATTAAATTTAAACAATGCATTATAAAATAAATTACACTAATACAATTGATAAAAAAAAAATCGTTAATAAATAAAAGATGTCAATAAAGGTATGTCCTGTCCTTGCATGGAATTATGACGTTCAACTGCAAATGCGAACTGCATCAAAGTACAGTGTAGCTTTAAAACCACGGGATTCCGTATTGTTTACTGATGAGTGTAAGGCATGTTAACATGATCTCCACGTCGACAATAAACTGTTCTGCCACCATCTGCACCAAAAAACGTCCCTGAACTTATCAGTAAACAATACGGTAATCAGTTTTATGAAAACAGCCTCGTAATTCGATGCAGTTTATTTGAACTGCAGTGTATTATTTATTTTACAGAAAGCTTTTAGGCTAATAATAACAAAGGTAAATGCATTCATTCACTGACAGTTAACGCGCAGTTTAAACGGCTGGGGATAGAGTCATGATACATTTTGCACACGAGTTCCTTAACGAAGGTGAGCACTTAGGAAGGATTTTAAAGTTTATTCCGTATAGCGGTTAAATAGGAGATTAAAGTTTGAATGGAATTTCGCCATTTTTGTTAGTGGTAATCCCATCAAGCACGTGGCTTGTCTATCGATACTAATATAATAAAACTTCTTCCGCTCTGGGTGAAGCGGAAGGGCGTGTCAGACTNAGATATGTCATGACATTTCATTTCTGGAAATTATTTTTGGTCTAAAACCTAGTTACTGAAGGTTCTGGAGGTCAGGTAGGCAACCGCTCCGTGTAAAATACTGGTACTCAGCCGCATCCGATTACCTACACTGGAAGCCGATCCACACATAAATTTATTTAATAAATCAAAAATAATTGCGTAAAAATAATTTGGTAATCTTGCACCGATAATTTTTTAATGCCAACGTTGCATTTATACTTTTTAACCGACTTCCAAAAAAAGAAGAGGTTATCAATTCGGTGGGTATTTTTTTTTTCACATATGTACACCGTGCACAGATTACTCCGAGGTTTCTGATCCGATTTATGTGATTTATTTTTTGTTCGATGCGGTATATTTGCCATTTGGTCGCGTAAAAATTTTATTTAGTTTTGCCCAGCAGTTTTTATTTTATGAGCATTTTGCTTACTTGTAGCTTGTAGTTGTACTAGGGTGATGTAATTAGTATCACAACTAAAATGAAAAAAAAAACTTTTTTACATAAAACTACAACCGACTTCCAAATAAATACACTACAAAGTATAAAATTACTTTAATTTCGGAAGTCGGTGTCAAAAACGAAGAAACAAAACCGACTTCCGAATCAAAACTCCTTTGAGTATTTTTCGCTTTCTCACACGGACTTGACCATTTCCGGTACCTTTGGAAAGTTCTCCCTATACAAACTCGATGATTGTTTCAGGAACTATGGGACATGAACCACTGCTTGCTGTCGGCCCTGGGCGTGTCACACCCCGCGCTCGAGACAATCCGGGCCGCTGCGCGCGCTAAGGGACTCGCCTGCAAGCTCACTGGCGCCGGTGGGGGAGGGTAAGATATCCTATTTATTTATTAAGTAAGGCACACCAACGACATATTTACAATTAAAAAAAAAACAGTAAATTATAGGTACTGAATTCTGTGCAAATACATCACTTATAGGTATGCACAACATTATCTATGAAAGATTAACATGATTAACAAAGATCCATTAGTTCATTTGAAACAAAATAATAATTAAATTTAAACAATGCATTATAAAATAAATTACACTAATACAATTGATAAAAAAAAAATCGTTAATAAATAAAAGATGTCAATAAAGGTATGTCCTGTCCTTGCATGGAATTATGACGTTCAACTGCAAATGCGAACTGCATCAAAGTACAGTGTAGCTTTAAAACCACGGGATTCCGTATTGTTTACTGATGAGTGTAAGGCATGTTAACATGATCCCCACGTCGACAATAAACTGTTCTGCCACCATCTGCACCAAAAAACGTCCCTGAACTTATCAGTAAACAATACGGAAATCAGTTTTATGAAAACAGCCTCGTAATTCGATGCAGTTTATTTGAACTGCAGTGTATTATTTATTTTACAGAAAGCTTTTAGGCTAATAATAACAAAGGTAAATGCATTCATTCACTGACAGTTAACGCGCAGTTTAAACGGCTGGGGATAGAGTCATGATACATTTTGCACACGAGTTCCTTAACGAAGGTGAGCACTTAGGAAGGATTTTAAAGTTTATTCCGTATAGCGGTTAAATAGGAGATTAAAGTTTGAATGGAATTTCGCCATTTTTGTTAGTGGTAATCCCATCAAGCACGTGGCTTGTCTATCGATACTAATATAATAAAACTTCTTCCGCTCTGGGTGAAGCGGAAGGGCGTGTCAGACTCTTACTGACTAAAACCCATCCGTGTTACTTCTAAAGCCCTATGCGTTCCAGGGCCGCGGTGACTCTTTCGAACAAATTCCGCAACAATATAATAAAGCTGAAGATTTTGTTTGTTTGAACGCTCTAATCTCTGGAACTACCAGTCGGATTTAGAAAATTCTTTATGTATATGATAGCCACATTCATGAGGGAGACTAGGCTATCCGGGAACGGAAAAAAACGGGATATTCGCGTATGAAGTCGCGGGCGAAGTGCTAGTGTTATTATAAAATGCCACGATGTTATTACCCCATAATCGAAATCGACTTATACTTAGCTCTCTCTTTGCCAAACCTTACCTCATTTCATACGGATCGCCTCTCTTCGTCATTCTTCGCGAGACATGTGGGTCTCAAATTCATAGATGATTTTCGTGCTAACTT
This sequence comes from Mamestra configurata, assembly GCA_002192655.3. Lineage (NCBI taxonomy): Eukaryota > Metazoa > Arthropoda > Insecta > Lepidoptera > Noctuidae > Mamestra > Mamestra configurata. The sequence continues at coordinate 25,519 of NDFZ01003410.1, forward strand.
AAAGTACCTATATAATTATTTTGTGGTCTACGTGAGGAGGACCTTGTTCACTGTATTCTTCATAAGAATAAATATGACTCATAACTTTAAGGATCATAGCACGTTGCTCTGTTTGTATATCATTGAGGCGGTAGTTTATACTAGGATTTCTAACCTTGGCTTGCAATTGGTTCTTCTGAAACTACAGATACTTGAAACTGTAAAATTTATTGACAATATTTCCGGGTGAAAGTACCATCGAAAGAAAGTACAGTAAATATGAACAACTTTTGTTTCGACACTAAGACTGAAATCTCAAAAAAAAGACCACGTTTAAGCGATGTTTTCCTCGTTTAGGCTCGTTTATTTTCATATTTTTAACTGTATTCCATAGTATGAAGAAGAGCTTACTTAACCTTCTTGATAAGGCAGCGTTTCCACCAGAGATGTGCGCGGATGCGTAGCGAGGAATGTGTTAGTTATGAACCAATAGAATCGCTTGCGCTGAGCAAGGCTAGGTAAATCATGCGATTCTATTGGTTTTCACAAACACATCCCTCGCTACTTATCGTCGCACATCTCTGGTGGAAACGCACCCTGAACCTGGACATGGTGGGTGCTTACAAGGCTACCTAATTTAAACCGGACCACAGGTAGTCGAGCCTTGGTCTCAGACCCGGTGGGTTCGCAGACAATGAGATAATCCTTATTTTATCAATCAATCATCATAAACCACACGTTCAAGTTGAATGAACTCGCGAAAGTCACTCAACCAGTTCCACACAAAACTCGAATTCTTTACATAAACAAAACACGGTAGACGCGGATATAAAAACCGTGATTGATTTAAATACGAAATATTATGAAATTTATTATTTTCTCAGACATTTATTTAATATATTGAGCATTTTGTATCGTATAAATCGTATATTTTACTAAAATCCATAAACATTCTCAAAGTACCTACGTATTGTTTCGATTCGTTCAAGTTTGTAAAATTTATGATCTACGCCTTTATACAAAACGTTCTGACATCCCAATTTCGCAAATTATTTGCAAAACCTAATTTCAGGTGATCGATCTGCGATTTTCATATTTATTGTTTGTATAACGCGTATATTCAATCCATCCAGAACACTTAACTGATCTTCACTGAAATATATCAGAGAACATCTGTTCCCCGTGCGCCCCTTTCGACAACTAACATCAACTTATTCGTTTGACCCGTTTACGGAAGACATTCGAGAAATCCTTTCTTAGTGCAATAAATCGTCAGCGTTCTAATCGTAAAACTGTTTCTTACGCAAACGCATACCTTGATCGATNTCTGACATCCCAATTTCGCAAATTATTTGCAAAACCTAATTTCAGGTGATCGATCTGCGATTTTCATATTTATTGTTTGTATAACGCGTATATTCAATCCATCCAGAACACTTAACTGATCTTCACTGAAATATATCAGAGAACATCTGTTCCCCGTGCGCCCCTTTCGACAACTAACATCAACTTATTCGTTTGACCCGTTTACGGAAGACATTCGAGAAATCCTTTCTTAGTGCAATAAATCGTCAGCGTTCTAATCGTAAAACTGTTTCTTACGCAAACGCATACCTTGATCGATATTGAAAATTATAATTTCTTTGTTACAGATACGCAATGGTACTAATCCCGCCGACGACACCACGCTCCATAGTCGACTCCCTCTGCGGTCAACTCTTGGAAAATGGCTTCCGGGTGAAAGAGACGCGTCTCGGCGGCTCCGGCGTCTCCATAGAGATGTGACGTCGCGCGCCCGGCAAGCGCCCGCGCATCGCATAGCCACGGTCACACTTTTTATGCTACATTCTTTAAACAAGCAAGTGTCGCGCGACACTTGCGCCACAGTTGCGCGATTTATCAAAGTTTTCGTGCGACACTTGTTTTGCTTATGGCAGCGATTAGTTATATGGGAGTATTTAGTGTTTAGTAAGCCAGTTGTATAATCAAGTTATTGCTTATTATCACAACTGATGGACTGTCCATAGGGAAGGGGAGGGATACGGTTTGCGTCATGTACCTGGGTACGTTTGTAGTGTTTGTAGTCACTATAGCTACAGTATTATTGGCAGGAGTAGGTCGGGAAGAGGGTTATAGTGTTCCAATGTGCAATGATCGAGTGACTGTTGTATTCCTCATGAAGTAATCTCTTTTGTAGATTCAAGGGAAAAGAAAAACTAACGCTTGAATCAATGAAATCGGCTAATACAGCCTTTATAGAATTAATATTTAATTCAACACTGCGAGTTTACAAACTCAAGTGAGAGTGAATTGAAAATCTGGATGTGTGTACGATTTGTGTCTTT
>NDFZ01003411.1:0-27847 GCA_002192655.3 Mamestra configurata
AACTCATTGGGCACAAACATTATTATTTTTAATACACATTATTTTCACAATGATTGAAACGCTCCAGTGAAAGTAATAAATTGACGAAATACCAGATTTAGTGACTTACATTTAGAGCTCTATAGCTCCTCAATTTATCTAACATTCAGGGAAATTGTGATTATAACAAATAGTCTCCTTGAAGAGCCTATCCAATCTATCTTAACGCTATTGGGGGTGGGGCAGGATTGCCCATACCCCAGCCCTTCACGGATGTCTTCAAGAAAAAGCATTTCCTTTCGCAACGACAAAATTATTTGTACAGTCATTTCAATATTTCCACTAAAATAGTATCGAGGACTTCGATTTACCAAATTGACCTGTTTTCAATATTTTATCAAACATCAACTATTTTACGCTTATTATGATATCAAAGAAACTGGATATAAATACTAGTGCTGGCTTGTGGTTCATCATAATTACAAAGACTATAAACCTACAACTATTGGCTACAACTGTTTTAAACAATGAAGTTCATAATCGTCTTGTGTCTGGTGGGCGCTGCTCTAGCTTTTGTGGAGCCGGAATCACGCGATGACATGCCAAGTAAAGTTATAAGTTTACTTTATATTCCTCGTTATGAAAAATCAAATATTCTTTAATGATTAATTGCTGCGCTGCGTGTCGTGGGTCCGCATAGAACAAAATATTTGTATGGCGTACAGAGAGATGTTCCGGATTTGGCTGTTTGTATATGTGACGTTGTATGTTTTTAAACTCTCCCACGATACAGGAGAAATTCCTAGTGTGGGGGCAAAGTGTTAAAAAAAAATTAAGAACTGTAATTTTTTTGCATCTCTTTTCAATTCGTCAGAAAAGTTTCTCGTTATTACCCTTCCGTATTTTAATTAATATGGGAACAATGTTGGACTATAATACTTATGTCAAAATGGGACAGGAGTACTAATAATTATTATATATTATGCATGTAACCATCTCACGTTAACTACTTTTTTGCAGCCGCGAGGACTTGTGTTAGAAACGCGGATTGTTCTACAGTTTGCCAGTTAAGTTGCGACCAGCAGCAATTCGGGGCACTATGCCACAGAGGAGACTGCTACTGTCGGCTGAGGAATCGTCTCCATAATTGAAGATGTTGTTTTCAATGCCATGATCTATGCACGCCAGCTATTCAAGACTTGCTTTTTCTTGTCTTTTCTAGTCTTTGTTAATTTAAGTTTTATGTTATCATGATATTTATGCTATGTTGAGCTACTCGACTACTTACAAAAGCTTGCACTGCCTGGGCAGGTTCACTCAAATCTGTGTAGTTGTTTCCTTAAAAGACCATTTCAGACACTACTCTGTATGGTCCTCTTAACACGTATTGAGAATGTGAGGACTATGCAGATGGTTATATTATCATGATAGGCTGGCAGGTTAAGTTATTAATGCGGTCTACCCAAATGTCCTTACTTTGGTACAGCTCGTCAAACCGTTGAACTCCTCAAAGTTCTAAATTGAGCTACACAATAACTGACAAAAATGCTTGCACAGTCTGGACAGGTCCCTTATACTGTTACTTTCCTCAAAGGGCTACCTCAAACATTAACCTGCTTGGTTCTCATAATAATATGATTTGACGGTTGACCTGTATGTGTGTGTTTCTTGTAATGGTAAACATGTACCGCCTGTAGGCCGGTTTTTCCCAGCTGGGAAACACCGGCCTCATCAAGTGTAAAATAACCAAGAGAAACAAGACGTATGAAATGTTTTTTTTAATATATTTACAAAATAAATATTATCATTTGTCACTCCAGTCACTCGTTGGTTTTGGAGTGTAAAGTCACTTTAATAATAATAAAGAAATATTTAAAAATGTAAATTAGTATGTAAGGAAAATAAATAAAGAGAATAATATCTAATAATAAACATTTCCCAAGAAGAAGAAAATTCAGATAAAAATCCATATTTCGAAATACACACACACCACACACTAAAACACAATTAATTGACATAAAAAAATAAAACAAAACAATAAATAAAAAATAACACACACAAAAAGAAAAACAGTTCAGGACACAGTTACACACCAACACACACAAAAACAAAAACAGTTAAGGACACAAATACAAACATTAGGACGAGGAGGAACTGACCACCGCTCACAGTGCAGTATGCAAACGTATCCAGTGGCGCANAAAAAAAAATTTTTTGGTTCAAAAAAATTTTTTGGATAAAATTTATCAAAAAAAATTTTTTTTTTTTTGGAAGTTGGCACCATACGCTTAGAGGCACTATGAGCCGTGCAGAAAACGAAAAAAAAAAATTTCTTGGTTCAAAAAAATTTTTGGGACAAAAATTTCGCCTTACTATCACCTTGAGTAGAGCTCGGGGCAAAACGCACACAGCGGTGGACAGTTCCTCTTCGTCCTAATGTTTGTATTTGTGTCCTTAACTGGGTTAGAGTGTAGCCTTAGGGGCGCTATGGCGCGAGGACTTAGAAATTTTTTCAAAAATAATTTTTTTTTGGGAGTTGGCACCATACGCTTAGAGGCACTATGAGCCGTGCAGAAAACGAAAAAAAAATTTCGCGACCAATTTCGAGGTAGCGCTCGCCGGCCGCTGCCGCGGCACCGCTCGCTTCGCTCGCTCGGCTCGCGCGTAATTGGTCACAGTTCTAACCTAACCTAACCTATGGATATCTTTACAAAAAAGATATGACTTTGAATAATAGTGTAAAAAAAAAAATTACGAAAAATTTTTTTAAGTCCTCGCGCCATAGCGCCCCTAAGGCTACACTCTAACCCAGTTAAGGACACAAATACAAACATTAGGACGAGGAGGAACTGTCCACCGCTCACAGTGCAGTATGCAAACGTATCCAGTGGCGCAGCAGTGGAGAGTCCCACCTGTCTGCGAACACGCTTATAATACTATTGCTACTGGACCTAACACGACTGAGCAGCGACGCACACTGCTTCCTTATAAGAGCATGAAACCCATCAGTGTGCNCAGTCAAGGACACAAATACAAACATTAGGACGAGGAGGAACTGACCACCGCTCACAGTGCAGTATGCAAACGTATCCAGTGGCGCAGCAGTGGAGAATCCCACCTGTCTGCGAACACGCTTTTAACAGTATTGCTACTGGACCTAACACGACTGAGCAGTGACGCACACTGCTTCCTTATAAGAGCATGAAACCCATCAGTGTGCGCTTCTACGAACATAGTCGAAGCACTGCAAAATCGTGGTAGCCCCAGCAGCACTCTAAACGCGTTGTTGTATTGAACACGTAGAGCGCTGTATGACCCCAGTGTGTAGTTAACCCACAGGCTGCACGTGTAAAGTGTTTGGCAGTAAGACTTAAAAAGAGTCACTTTCACTTGATTACTGCTATGCGCGAACCTGCGGGCCAACATATTACAACGGACAGCCAACGCCCTACGTGCCCTTTCCACATCCGTGTTGTCCCTTAGGTCTTCGGAAACCCAGTGGCCCAGATACTTGAACTGAGCGACTCTGTTTAAGGGGGTACCATCTAAGGTGACTGCAGGTACAGTCACGTAACTTTTGCCACGCCCCTTAAATACTAGGAGTTCACTTTTCTTCGCGTTGTATCTGAGCCCATGGGCCTCCGCATAGGACTCACACCTCCGTACCAGCTTACGTAAACCTCCGATCGATGGACTCAGCAGTACCATATCATCTGCGTAACTAATATTGTTGAACCAAACTCCGTCTATGGAGCACCCGACGCTGGCACTGCTGAGTTCACCGACAAGTCGCAGAATTTCTTCAGAAGTTCAGGGTGTTCTTCCTTCCATACATATAGATTTACACTTTGTTAGACAACGATTTGAAGTAACTGTTCTCAATAGGCCAAAATTTGCGCGTTGTCTCATTGTTTACGCATTCTCAGCTGTGTCAACGCTTTTTATTTTATTGAATTTTTAATCAACTATTTTATTATTAATTGAATTAATATAGCTGTCGTGGCCAGATCAATAGAATTGATCACTTCGTGATGTGGCCGACTATTTCATGAAATGGAAAATATCCGCTGCCTACATCATGATATGGTCTGGCCAGATCAATGATAACTCAGCGTTTAACAGCTATACACGGCTACTTCATGATATGGTCATTAGTGATCATATCGTTAAATTGTTACATTATCGGTGGTCGTTACTATGAGTGCAAGAGCGAGCAAAGCGAGCACCGGATTTGGTTACCCCGACTCGGACAGGTTAGGTTAGAAAAAAAATCACCCAGAATTAGGAGCTGAGCTAAGTTACGTTTGAAGTAATCAATAAAAAAAAACTATATAAAATAAACTAACAACCTAACATACACACAAAATTCTTCTTCATCGCTGTCAACAGATAGTGTGCCCTAGAAACTGGCGGGATTGCCACATTATATGGCAATGCCTCTGGTCAAACTAACAGCCAGCCTTGAGTCACGGGAAGTGTCAACCAGCTGATTCGAAATTTCTTTTGGAAAGGCGGCGGCCCCGTGGCCCTCGCGAACCCCAAGCGGCTCGAAAATATAGTTACTTACAAGGTTACTTACGCCGCTTTTTTGTTGTTTTCCGCAGCCGCAGCGCCAGTACAACACGATGAACTAAAAAGATGGGATGGCGCAAGAATATCGACAGGTTGCGTCCCACACTAAAGGTTTATCCAACTTCTGTGGAAACAAAGATAGAGAGAGAACAAAGAAAGAGAAAGCCAAGCCAATGGTTCTAGTATGGCTGGAACGCCGACGATGACAAGAGCTCGTCCAATGATGTCGTTAAAATTAACGTGTCCCGCAAAACGGCCCGCACTCCGGCTGCAGAAGAGGCCGTGCTGCCTGAGGCTATTGACAACTTCACCACAGTGACAGCGTATCCCTAAATCAAATCAAATAAAATCCAGTAACTTTGTATCAGTGAAAAATTTGTAATCGGATTAGAACTTCCAGCTCTTTACAAACATATATTATTAAACAAACGATTTTACCTATGTTATTAGTTGATTATATAGTTATATATATGTCGTAGCCATAATATCATAGAATCGGCTATTTCATGATGTTGACGAAAATTTTATCAAATGGTTCCTTTTCATGAAATGGCCAGCGAAAACTGACAATATCGTTTAAACGTCAACATTTAACGATATAATAATGAGAAATTGTGATTATTGCAAATAGTTCCCTTGAAGAGATCCATCTTAGCGTAAAATGGGGGTGGGGCAGTATTGCCCACTCTCCAGCCCTTCTCAGGATGTCTTCGAGAATAAAGATAAAAAGCATTTCCTTTCGTCACGTCATATTTTGTATAGTCATTCCAATATTGACACTAATATACTATCGATTTGCTTGACTTGAATTGACCTGTTTCCAATATTTTATCAAACGTCGACTTTTTAACGCTTATTATTATATCAAAGAAATTAGGTATAAATACTGGTGCTGGCATGTAGTCCATCATAGTGTCAAAGACTTACTCGTACTACAGCAACAACCATTTCAAACAATGAAGTTCATGATCCTCTTGTGTCTGGTGGGCGCTGCTCTAGCTTTTGTGGAGCCGGAATCACGCGATGACCTTCCGGGTAAGATTATAAGTTTAGTTATATTCCTCGTTATGAAATATCAAATATTTCTGATACTTGGAAGAATTTATTTCTTTATAATTCTTCAGACAAGTTTCTCATTAGCACCCACATATTTTAATTTATGTGGTAACAATGGCACGCTAACATTATTAAAATCATGAGTGAAAATGGGAAGAGGCCAGATGGGATGACAATAATACCATGGAAGGTGGGTCGGCCTTTGGTGTGGGATGCAACATTTGTCACAGGTGCAGAAAATCTTCTTCGGCCAAAGAATTAGCATTGCCATTCAACGCGGCAATGCTGCCAGTGTTCTGGGCACTTTTGCCATTGACAGCGATATGGATGAGTTTTTGAGTTGTGTTTGAGTTGAGTTGAGTTTGAGTTATCGGTTTAATGTTTTCCTTCAACGTTTTGAGCGATGTTGTGAAGATTACATTATAAAAATTAATGCCTGGGTCCCGCTTATCATTTTCACGATACTTAACTACTTTTTTTGCAGTTGGTTGGACCTGCAGCAGTGACTCTGATTGTTCTGCACTTTGCAAGCTAAGTTGCAACCCGCAGAAATACTTAGGGGAGACATGCAGCGGAGGAAACTGCTACTGTCGTGTGCGGCACCCTCTCCAGAATTGAAGATGTTGCTCTTTAAAACTTGCTATTTATTGTTTATTTTATTGTTTGCTAATTAAAGTTGTACACTTAGCTGTTTTCATATTATTCACCAACACACATAAGTCAGCCCCATCTTAAGTATCGGCGTTGTGTTTTAAATGTAATTTTTTTCATGATGTTACCGGATAAGGATGAAACTTAGAAATTGTTATTCCAAACCCATTTAGAAAATGTGTAAAATTAAAATAATAACAACGGCCAATAAGCCTGGTATAGTGGTGGTGGACCGAATCGAGAGGTGTGCAATGATTGTAGACATAACCGTTCAGACATAAAGCTACACGAATACTTGTAGTATTTGGGTATGTCAGAAGCTTTAGGCATCAATGCTGCAAAAAGCAATCGTTGAATGATTGCTTCTTTAAGACTGAGAAGAGAACTTCTACGTCGTACTCCGCGTCACTCTTCCAGCCACTATGATCTCCTTCTTTGTCGGTGGAAGTTCTCACTTCTTACGAGGCAGTCTGTCAAGAGGATACATTTACAGCATCCTTTTGCATAAAAACATATAAAATTAGGATTTTCATGTGTGTCTATTAAGTCTATAATTAATAAAATATAAGTAACTATGCACATCATTTTGACTTACCAGATTGACCTGATTCCAATATTTTATCAAACATCAACTATTTTACGCTTATTGTGATATCAAAGAAACTAGTTATAAATATTGACGCTGGCTTGTGGTTCCATCATAGTTTCAAAGACTTACTACAGCTTCAACAGTTTCAAACAATGAAGTTCATAATCCTCTTGTGTCTGGTGGGTGCTGCTCTAGCTTTTGTGGAACCGGAATCACGCGATGAAATTCCGAGTAAGATTGTAAATTACATTTCTTGTTATTAAATAACGATTTTTTAAATAAATTTTGAAAATGGAGTCTCTTTAACCTACCTCCCTTATCTCCAAAACGACGAGTTTAAAGTTTTGAAAAAAGTTAAACTTGAAGACTACAGGAAAACCTATAAATAGTTTATGATTTTAAGGTACTTAACATGTTTTTCGAAAAAAAAAAAAAAATTCGTTCAGTACCCTTAGCACGCGAGTCCGGCTCTCGCACGTGGCTGGTTTTTTAATTCTAGGACATGCTAGTTTCCTCATGACTAATATTCTATGACACGGTGAGACGAGATCATATTTACTTTACCTAAATACTATTTTTGCAGTGGGTTGGAGTTGCGGCAGTGACTCGGATTGTTCTGCACTTTGCAAGTTAAGTTGCAACCCGCTGAAATACACTGGGCACATGTGCCGTGGAGGATACTGCTACTGTCAGCTTCGACACCCTCTCCAGAATTGAAGACTGTATCCAATGCCTTGATCTATGCACGCTAGCTCTTCAAGACTTGCGTTCTATATTTTTTTCGATTTTTTGTTAATTCAAGTTTGTTTTATTTATTTAATACTTGCCTGTTTTTTTTTTTTTTTTACCTATAAGGATTTCAATTCATAATTCAGGTCATTTTCAGTCCATCGGCACCAACTCAAGAATCGAATTTGTACTTCGTTCAGCGAGTTAAACACTTTTTGACAGATGGCCCTAGTGATTGCAGCAATGAAACATTTCGATGAGTTATATCGATTTATTTTCCATCGAATAAAAATAGTGTACACTTTGAGCTTGCATAGAAGAAGTACTTTAGCTTTCGCCAGTAATAAATGTAGGTACCTACGTCATCGCTTCATCAGACGAGAGACTCGGATGACGACGAATAATAATTATGTAGGTATTTAAATAAAATAAACTTGTGAATATTATTTGGTTGTTTAATTTTCATAATAATCGGTTTTTTGTAAAAAAATGTTATACGTATTTACGGTATTCTAATATCTGTTAGAAGTAATAAGTAAAATTAAATAAGATTAGGCAGTATAATTATTTTGTTTTGCCAAGCATTTGAAAGTTAACTGTTACGTTTTAACGGCCTATCCTGTAAAGCGTAAAAGTTAACTTTCCTAAACAGCTGTCAATAAGTTATTAACCTGGTAGACAAGTTGCAGTCAGCGACAGAATTCGTTGAGCTAGTACAAAGAACAAAAACTAGTCAACACCTAATACATCAATAGTCACTACATTAGCCACAAAATGCGGTAACAGATCTAGGCGCTCGGTAGTGCGCCAGACCAATTTCCAGCCTAACGTACGCAGTGTGTTCCACGAAACATTTGGAGCTGTTTTTACCCCCCTCATAACTGCTTGTTTTAGTTCACAANAGTCACCGCATTAGCCACAAAATGCGGTAACAGATCTAGGCGCTCGGTAGTGCGCCAGACCAAGTTCCAGCCTAACGTACGCAGTGTGTTCCACGAAACATTTGGAGCTGTTTTTACCCCCCTCATAACTGCTTGTTTTAGTTCACAACTTGATGGAACTTCCACCACCATTACCAATAATTACTATCACCTAGTTGAAGATTAGTGGAAAGCTTCAAAAGATTAGGTCAAGCCGTTACAGAGGATTAAAAAGTGAAGATTTTCCTACTGACTCACTGACTCATCAAAATTATGGGGCACTTTCAGTCATGCTAGAAACTTCAAATGGGTGTGAAGATAGGTTTTAGGTCAAGGAAAATAACGAAAAAAGACATTAAAAAAAAATAAAAGGTTGAAATTAGGGTCGGTCCTCATTAGCTAATAATTTTATTTTATTTGTCTCCCACGAGGGTAAAAACTTCAAATTTGGTATGCAAGCTTTTTTAACTTATTCCTATCATTTTCTTAGAAAAGGACATGGTATCCCCCAAAAAGCAAAAATGTGAAAAAAGGCCAAGTTCCTGTACCCAAAAATTTGGCAAATTTAATTTCATTTAATCGTCATTAGAAGAAAAAACAATTCTACAGTTATGCATGCTCTATTATTGATCTCACGACTTTTATAGGCCGAATTTGTGGGCATAGGAAGTTGGCCTTTTTCATATTTTTGTTTTTCAAAGTTACAAATTTTGTTTCACTGCTTTCAAGTTGCGAACACATCGCAACCGCTCCAGCGTGCATAAAAGTTAACTTATTTACACGTTGTCGCACCTGTTTGCTCAAGCTTTTAATTCTTGGGAACCTCATTGCGAAAAAAATATGCGATAGAAAAGTCATCATTGAAATAATTGCAGGTTGCACACAAATTCAACAAGACGTCTACACATGGTACCATGAAGTTCTCGCCAAACCATGTCTAATCGATTGTGGACGTCTATAAATTAACTAATTAGAGTGTGCTAATCTCATTCGGAGCTAAGTTATGTTTGGCATACATTTACATTTTGCATGCCTCATTATTATATTATTAGGTTTGTCTATTTCTGATGGCTTAATGGAGTGTGCTAGCTACCAAGTGTCAATTAATATCATTTAATTTGATTTACAGTTTGAATATTTTATTTGTCTTTGTCATGTATTGTAATACTTTGCATACTACTGTATAAATTCAAGTTTTAAAACTTAAGAGACCGATGTGTTGCTGGGGAGTTTGTTGCGCCACTTCTTCTTCCCAGCTAAAACACTAGGAACGGACCTAGGAACTAACGGGCGGGCGTTTTTGGGGGACTGTCTTTATCTACATAAAGTTAAATAAATGACTTTTGACGTTGACTTTATACTTACTTGTAGTACCGAGGCATAAACATTGTCGCACTTCAACTTTTCTTCTCATTCGTACCTACACTGCGTCATACTTCCAGTCATTTAGATGGCTTATCTGTCACTGCAGTGCGTCTCTGGATGTATCCAGCCTCCACAACCCTTCTCTGGATATCTGAAAGAAGAAAGTTATAAAACAGCATTTCCTTTTGCAAAAAGATTATTTTAACTAATATTATATTTGCGAAAGAGAGTTTTTTCGAATTTTGGTACAAAGATAGATATAACCCTGGAAACAAAAATACTTTTATAAAATACCTTTTTAGCAAAGATCTATATTTTAATGCGAACGGAACCGCAAATATATTTTCAATGGAATCCTATCGAATTGACATCGATTTGCCAAATTGACCTGTTTCCAAGATTTAATAAAACATCAAAAATTTTACGCTTATTATAATATCAAATAAACTGGGTATAAATACTCGCGCTGGCTTTTAGTCTATCATAGTTTCAAAGACTTATTACAGCTACAACAGTTTCGAACAATGAAGTTCATAATCCTCTTGTGTCTGGTGGGCGCTGCTCTAGCTTTTGTGGAGCCGGAATCACGCGATGCAATCCCAGGTTAGATTTCTTTAATGATACGTAATGATCTCATTTATGAGGAAACAATACTCTTCTTCACATATCTCTTTGAGTTGTTAATATGATCCAGGAAATACCACGGCGGTATGGAGACGGCGACTATAGCGGCCCAGCGATGGGCACGCCACAATTGCGGCGATAAGGCTCCTCTTTGGGAGGCGCCACGGCGTCATCACCTTCCGCCTGCCGCAGGTACTCACCAGACATGGCTGTTTCGGAAGATACCTGTTTCGGATTCAGCGGGAGGACACGCCCGGGTTTCAGCACTGTGAGGATCGCCGGTGAACACGGTGGAGCATACGGTGGAGGTCTGCCCTGCTTGGACAGAGAACCGTGACCTCGTTTAGGCGTTCGGCGGCGGCGACCTCTCGCGCTTGCATGGTCCAAAGCGAGGAGGCTTGAGAAGCGGTCACCTCCCTCTGCAAAGCAGTGATGCTAGCGAAGGAGGAGGCGGGCCGCGCGAGACAGATACTAGGCCTTCGCCCCAACCGCCGCTACAGAAGAAGACGCCCCGGGCGTCGGGAGTCGCAGGGCGATACCCGGCCACCGTAGGCGCGGGCCTGCCGACGGCGAGCGTTGGGTGGCTCACTGTTCGATCACCACCAGCCCCGGGGTGATGGCGCGTTGTGTTCCACGCGTGTCTCAAAGAGATGTCAGCATAGGAGACGGGGCCCGCTAGGGCCAGAGCCTGCCAGGGTTGCGGATTTTGTTCGGAAGAGTCACCGCGGCCCTGGAATGCAAAGGGCTTTAGACGGAACACGGATGGATTTTGTCAGAGGGAGTCTGTTTTCCCCTTCAGCTGCACCCAGAGAGGAAGAAGTCATTTAATGACCACATTCTTAAAAAAAAAATACCTGTCAAATTAATTAGCAAGATAATAAACTATAAGATCTGTCAGCTGTCGAGTGGTATTATTTAGAGCTGTTGTGAAAGACATCACTCCATCTTTTCCGAGGGCAGCCGCGGTCTCCTCTTGTCATGTCATAGCATAAACATAGCACAGTCAGTCTGTATAGGTCCCTTTGCTGGAACACAGGCTTCCTCTTATGAGATGAGCAGCTGAAAATTTACCACGCGCGGGCCCACTGATTTCAATTTTGTGTTCTGGGGTCTTCCCCAGAACACAAAAGCCACATACCGGCTTCTTAGCCGGTATGTGGCTTCTTGAATAATTATGTTTTCAGTCACTGTGTTGAGAGCAATGGTGATGAATAAAAGAATGCGCATGCCTAGACCAACCCTAACACGATTTGATACCCATGTTGGTCAAAAAGTATAATTGGGTTCTTCCATTAGGAATTTCCCTGTAACAGCCCGGAGTTTAGAAGTTGGAAGTGTGACACCCCCGGGTCTCGGAAAGCCGTTAACTAACCGACTTATTTAAACTACACGTTATCCTCACATTAACTTCTTTTTCTTGCAGTTGGCAGGACTTGCGTCAAGGACACGGATTGCTCTGCATTTTGCAACAAAAGCTGCAACCAGAGGCATCATGCTGGGGATATATGCCGTAGCGGACTCTGCTTCTGTCGGATGACAGTCTATCTCAACAATTGAAGATGTAGTATCAGATATATCCATCCAATGCCTTGATCTACGCACGCTAGCTCTTCGACATGTTTTTTTTCTATTCTTTGTTAATTACAGTTTATTTTCATGCTTTGCTTACTTTTTTTTCTTAATACTTACCTGATTCCATATTATTAATCCATATTTGAGTAGATAATTCAGACCAATTCAAAAGTCAAAAAGTCAAAAGTCAAAACGTTTATTTCAATTAGGCCATTAAACGGCACTTTTGAACGTCATCATTTACAGTTCAGTAAAATAATAATATTACATTAATAAAGTTACTCTACTATCCATTCGGAAAGGTAGTTTCTTAATGAGAAGAACGGACAAGAAACTCCATAGTTACTCTTTTCAAATAATGATTTTACATAATTTGGTATACAAAAATTAAATAAATATTATGTGAGGACGATGCACCCAGAGTATGCTACTTATAAGAACAAAGTATTACGAGCAGAGATAAACTTATTCATTTTCTAAAGAAATTTAGGTAAATGGTACTCAAATATTGGAACCATTTATTAAACAGAAAATAAAAACACGAAAAAGAAACAGTATATCTATAAAGTTAATTCATAAATCAACCAGTTTGATTTTGTCTACACCCTTGATTGTCCTATGGAGCAGGACCAGAATGTTTCCAAGCATTCTTATCCTGAATGTAATCTTCTAATTTGTAATATGCTTGTTTACAAAGTGTACTTTTAACATAAGTTTTAAATTTTCCTTCATTTAGTTCTAATATGTTAGAAGGTATTTTGTTGTAACATTTAACACAATACCCCATGAAAGAAGTGTGGACTTCAGCTAATCTAAAAATGGTTGATCTAATTTGTCTTTATTTCTTGTATTAAAATTATATCTTTCACTAATTTTACTAAAAAGATGTCGTTTTTTCCGCACATACATAATATTTTCATAAATGAATTGGCAAGGGACTGTCATAATATTAATCTTTTTAAAAAGTTCCCTAAGAGAATCACGGCGACGCAGATTATAAACGGCTCTGACAGCTCTCTTTTGTAAAATAAATATGGATTCAATGTCAGCAGCCCGACCCCACAGCAAAATACCGTACGATGTCGTACGGTATTTTGCTTTGCTTTGCTTGTTTCAAATGCTGTAAAAGTAACTAACGTAGACCAAACATGCGGTTTCTACGTCTTTTAACTGTCTTATCTTTCTAACAGCATACGCAACTGAGCTTAGACGACCCGCAAGAGATGTTATATGAGGCCCCCATTGTAATTTCTCGTCCAATATGATACCTAGGAAAATCGTTTGATTAATGAACTCCAGTTTTTCTGCATTCAACATGATGTCACATTCGCTACTTTTAACATTTGATAAAGAAAATCTAATACATTTAGTTTTTTTTTTTATTTAAAGCCAAGTTGTTTGCCGTAAACCAATATTGGACCTGATGAATAGAACTATTGACGTCGTCAAGATTTTGTGAACGTCGGTCTATTTTAAATATTAATGATGTGTCATCCGCAAATAATACCATCTTTGGTTGATTTTTAAGTAATTGGGGCAAATCATTTATGTAAACTAAAAAAGGAATGGACCCAATATTGAACCCTAAGGAACGACCATTGTCGTTTCCGACCCTATTGAGTTTACACCGTTTATCTGAACTTTAACCTGTCTGCCCATCAAGTATGAACTAAGTAAACCAAGGGCTCTATTCCTAATCCCATAGTGCTCAAGTTTCAACAAAAGCGTCTCATGGTTAACGCAGTCGAACGCTTTCGAGAGGTCGCAGAATATTAATGGCATCTTGCGACTCTTCCCAGGCGTTAAAAATTTTCTATATTAGGGTGACACCGACGTCAGTTGAACAACACCCTTTGGTGAAACCGTACTGGTGTTCATGAAAGATGATTTTTTTATTAAAGTGACGTAACATCTGACTAAGCATTAACTTTTCAAACACCTTACTGAGAACTGNAACAACGCCCTTTGGTGAAACCGTACTGGTGTTCATGAAAGATGAAGTTTTTATTAAAGTGACGTAACATCTGACTAAGCATTAACTTTTCAAACACTTTACTGAGAACTGGCAGAATTGACACCGGCCGATAATTGTTGGGTTCTTGAGAATCACCCGATTTGAATTGAATTTCAACCCATCACCATACTTGAGTACCATAATCAAGATACTCAAGTATCGACTTTATACCTTGTTCACCGTATAAATCATCTTTGGATCATACAATTAAACTTAACTAAAAATTATTAATCAAATGTAACGAAAGAATTACACGTAAACTGAAGATTATACATTAAAAAAATAGATTTATCTAATAGATAAACAAAATTTAATAGAATAAAATTAAAATAATATCTCAACATTAGTCAATACGTGAACCATGCAGCAGTGGTTCACGTACTGACAGTCAAAACGTTCAGCTAAAGCATAAGCACCACCCACACGCGCCTCGGCAAACCACAAAAGCACCCTATATGCGTTGTTGTATTGGACACGTAAAGCGCTGTACTTTTTCTGCGTGTAATCCATCCACAGACTGCCAGTATAAAAGGACGTACAAAATGCCCTAAATAGGGCAATTTTAACGCCCCTCGAACACCGAGCCAATCTGCGGGCTATCATATTCGTACGAACAGACAGCGCCCTACGTTCCCTTTGAATGTCTGCAACGTCTTCCAGGTCAGAGGTTAATAAATGTCGAGGATATTTAAACGTATCAACTCTATTAGGTGGATATTCGGTGAGCTTAATTACCGGTAAGTAATTTGGACACCTCCTCTTGGCCCGCACACCATGCACTCGCTTTTGTGCGTCTTGTCGCAAATAAACTCTTTTTCTTTCTTTCTAACTCTTGTTCGTCTTATACAACAAACCATTTTGACAGATAGAACTAGTGATTGCAGAAACGGAACATTTCAACATGATTATGATATATCGATTTATTTTCCGTCGAATTAAAATGGTGTTACCTTTTGTGTGTGGGTAGAACTTAAGTGTTCGCCGTTCATAGTTCGCAAATTTTCGAAAATTTTAAAATGGTGGAGGATCATAAATGTACGCCGTCATTTCATCAAACAATTTTCATTTAAAAAAATAAAAATTCCAATTCGTATGATTGAACGACGAATAATAACCAGTTGGTTATTTAAGCGAAATAAACTTTAAATATTATTTGTTGCTCTAATTTTTTATGTACAAATTCCACAATGTACAGCTATTTATTGGCTTCTTATCAAAATAAGTCGATAATCATAATAATTCGCCACTACTTAATATAGTTACGAATAAATAATAATAATTTATTTTCGAGTGGATTCAAAGTTTTTGTACTAATTCACTTACATGTGAAATGATTATTATTTCCGATCATTTGCAACAAATACTACAAATTTTAGATACCTACGCATGAAAATTATCTTATTCCTCGTAATAAATTATATATTTATGTTATACTTTTGTCTGTAAGAAGTAAGAAATAAAACTGATAAATAAGATCAGGCTTCTTTTAAATAATATTAGATGAGATATTTAAATAAAATTAAGATCCGCTCCAAAACAGGGATCGCCGATGTGGGCAGTAAATCTACCAGGCTGAAGTGAGATTGAGCGGGCCACGCATGTAGGATGCACCAGGACAGGTGGGCCTGAAGGCCTAGGAAACGCTGGCGTGACGACTTGGAGGCATTCATGATGGATTGGTCGGAGAGCAATACTCTGGAAAGAGTGGAGAGCTGTGGGGGAGACCTTTGCCCAGAAGAGGGACAGTATAGATTGATAAAAAAAAGATTAGGCCGTTTACACATTATCTTTTTAACTTTCACGTTTCAACGTAACCGTTTCATTCTAAGGCAGCTATCAAAAAGTGCCTAGGCTCTGTTTAATAACCGCGACAAGCAAAATATGACGTTTGCCGGGTAACAAGGCGATTTTTTTCTGTCCAATAAAGAAATAAAGAAAGTTAAATATTTATTTAGGACTCGCACAAAAGAAACAAAACAGTAAAATAAGTTAACAACTAACAGTAATAATTAATGAATATAGGCTAACAAACACGGATATTATCTGTGCGAGGCCAAAATGGTCCCTACCTCAGCATATGCTGCGATATGTAAAGAATAAATAACGCAGCGCTGGTATTCTTATAGGGCCAGTTAGTGGTACCACGGATACACTCACGGAACACATACTGAAACAAATATACAAAATAAAATAATTAGTATAAAATTATGGGTAAATATGTAATAATTTAAAAACAGATACATACATACAATAAATAAATACAAAACAATAAATAAAATAATAATAAATTTCTGTAATAAAATTTTGATAACTCTCGGATTATGTCATTTTTCATTCTTCCTAAATGTAAAATGTCAGAAAAATCGATATATGAACGGATAGGTGCCCTATTGTATTCCATAACTTTTTTATTTATAATCTAAAGTGCCATAATTTTGTTAGTCCTTATCCTCATTAATTTGTACGAATGATAACTTACCCTAACTTAATGTCACATAATATCACATGCCATAATTCAATTCAAGCCTTAAAACCGTTTCAATAAAAGTTATAAGTTGGCCCGCTCGGCAGGCGGGTAAGCGATCGCAGGATAGCTGTTGTAATACGCAGAGAATGCTGATGCCCATTATCTGGTGATTCCCTTAGTCGCCTCTTACAACACCCATGGGAAGTGTTGGGATGGTGCTATTCTTTTATTTTTCTTAATAATGTTTTTAAAACAAATTTATATTGTTAACTTTTGCTTTGAAATTCTCTCAGGTAATCGCAGCTATTATAAATTTAGCTTAGAATTTGCGTACAAATTAAAACTAGGCATTATAACATTATAATTACGACTGCAATTAATGTGTCTACGTTTGAGTAACATTTTTTGTAATTAAATATTATCTGATTTTGTATTACAATTATTTATTATTTTACTAAATCCAACTGATACAATACATAAATGGTAAAGATGCAAAAGCAATATGGCTTTTGTCAAAGCTCCAGCGCTGCTTATATATCATTCAATAAAATAGTTGATTGTGAACATATGGTTTTTATTTCCCTATGAGAAGCATGCAAACAAAAATACACCATACATGCAGCAAGCATGCAGCACGCATGCAGCATGCAAGCAAGCATGCAAGCAAGCATGCAAAATGTTCAACCACCTGCTCCTCAACTCGCGGGCCGCCTCGCCCCTCCGCGCCTACGCATTTCTACATTACACTCCAGGGGTAGGGCAGACAAGACTGCGTGGAGTCGGATTTATAGCGATTCGTTTCTGTCACTAAAATCTAATTTTTTGGTAAATTGTTGTTTTAGAACTAACAATTTTAATTCGATATGAACATTTCGAATAATACACATTACATAACGCAATACTTTGAACATATGACTTAATATCATGCAAAATTTGGGATTTAATTATTTTACTATCGTACTCAATATTATGACAGAATAGTGCTCATGAAAAACATACATTTTTAGGGTTCCGTACATCAGAATGATTAAAATGAAACCCTTATAGGATCAATTCGTTGTCCGTCTGTCGAGCTGTCACGACGCATTTTCTCATGAAAGCATAGAGGTATCACGTTTAAATTGATATTAATACGTAAATCTATGGCCCCTTGGAGCCCTATAAAATCAAGCTTCTTAGTCAACGCAATAAAAAAGTACGGCTATTTATACATCATCTTTATGACATATTTTGATAATTGCAAGTAAATCTAAACACGTTGTCCTTTTTTTTTAAGGATAGGAAATCATCCAATGACTTCTTCCGCTCTGGGTGGAGCGGAAGGGCGTGTCAGACTCTTACCGACTAAAACCCATCCGTGTTCCTTCGAAAGCCCTTTGCGTTCCAGGGCCGCGGTGACTCTTTCGAATAAATTCTGCAACCCTGGCAGGCTCTGGCCCTAGCGGGCCCCGTCGTCTATGCTGACATCTCTTTGAGGCGCGCGTGAAACACAACGCGCCATCGACCCGGGCCTTGTGGTGATCGGACAGCGAGCCACCCAACCCTCGCCGTCCGCAGGCCCGTGCCTACGGTGGCCGGGGATCGCCCTGCGACTCCCTACGCCCGGGGCGTCTTATCCTGTAGCGGCGGTTAGGGCGAAGGCCTTGTCTCTCTCTCGTTCGGCCCGCCTCCTCCTTCGCTAGTATTACTGCTTCGCAGAAGTAGGTGACCGCTTCCCAAGCCTCCTTGCTCCGGACCATGGATTCAACCAGGGCCGGACTCGAGAGGTCGCCGCCGCCGATCGCCTCGACGAGGGCATGGCGGTGCTGAGCCCAAGCTGGGCAGACCTCCACCGTATGCTCCACCGTGTCCTCTGGGCAATCCTCACAGTGCCGACATCCGGGCGTGACTTCCCGCTTAATCCGAAATAGGTACCTCCCGAAACAGCCGTGTCCGGGAAGTACCTGCTTCAGGCGGAAGGTGAGGATGCCGCGGCGCCTCTCCAGTCACTCCCCAAAGAGGGGCCTTACCTCCGCAATTGTAGCGTGCCCAAACCCGTTGTCCTAGAATCATTAAATTTTATAAGAAACAATATCTCACAGCACAAGTAATGGAAGGTTCTGAAAGTTGATAATTAATTTGTCCAACCCAGTCCCACTTAAGCTGGGCAGCCTTCTAAGCCACGAAAATGATCTGTGTTTTGGAGCGCAGTACGGTGTTTCTAACGCGATCTGTTAAGTAAACTGCGCTCCATAGCACGTTGGCAAATCTTGAGTTTGGACTTTTAGATGTTAGTCAAAGACCAAGTTTGTGCACCGCTTAAGTGACATGGGCAAAGTGCCTTAAAATAGTTATTTCATGGACCAGTAGCTCTTCCAGTAATTTTCTGTTCGTCGCGTTATTTCTTTATCTTGCCTCGCCAGCAGAGAGACTACTTGGCCCAAGTAGAGATTTTCTTGGGCATATTGTATAACCGCCTAAGTGTATAACTCCTTTTAGAGCTGTTGGTCATGGTCTTGGTCTTTCATCTTAAGTCCAACCTCAAGGTTCGCGTCGCGTCATCTGATGTCATCAGCGAAACGTAGGTTGGTAAAACTCGCTTCAAAGTCAAAGTCAAACTCAAAGCATTTATTTCAAATAAACCAGTACTTTTGAATTGTCAAAGTCTGTCCGTCAAAAACATGAAGTTCCAAAGCGTAGATCTCTATGGAGAAGAACGTACAAGAAACTCCACGGACACTCTTTTAAATCATTTTGTTTACAAAAATCCTGGTTACATTAACCTTGTTGCTTCTATATATGAGAACAATGTAAATAAAGAAAAAACAATTTATAGTATCAAATATTAAAATGAGGCAGTGGCAACTAAGGGATGACCAGTCTCCACTGACGGCGAACGTTCACGAACATGACGCGTGCATCAGCACCATTCAGCTCAACCATTTTGAAGGGAACCGAATGATCCGATACACGCGCCAGCATCAGCGAGACATTGGAGTGAGCATGACACGCCCTCAACTGCCCCCGCTATTTCATGTCAAAAAGGAAACTATCTATTAATATATTGGTCCATGGTCCTCACATTTACAGAACTTGAAATAAAAATTGCTTTTACATTATATAAAACTATGAATATCGATCTGCAAAGACAGAAAAAGAAAAGTTTATTCCAAACATATTATAAGATTATGTGGAATAGTATTACTATTAGACATAAAAGAGGGTGAGCATCTCTTCCAAATATAAAAACTAACTAGTGGAACCAAGCGGCGGAGGCTGTGGAGCAGGACCGGCAGTCGCCAATAACAACACCTTTCTCTTCCCATTTGGCTGCCAGCGTCTTAAAGACTCGTTCCAGGGTGCTGGTGACCAGCTTTGGAGATAGCGGATCGCCCTGTTCGACTCACTTATAAATTTTCTAAAATGATCTGACCTCTCGAGTTTTTTTCATGTAATGTTTACTCGGAAAAAGTCAAGACTCAATTCCCATAATAGACGAACTATTTACATACGAATTTGGGTACGGAACCCTCGGTGCGCGACGCTGACTCACACTTGTCTGGTTTTTTAGTTAATTATCAGCGCTGATTGACTAGCAAAATGCTCGAACACATTCTAAAATGTTTTTTTGCAGTAGTCTTGAGTTAAAGCATGCAAGAAAATGCGCCAAGACGCCTCACAGGATCAACGATCAATACAAACAAAACACAATCCTAACTAATTTTATGGCTGTGAAAGTGAGTTTGTTTGTTATGCTTTTACGGCTAAATCACTAAACTACTTATGATGAATTTTGGTAGTAGATGGGGAGTTTGTTGCGCCACTTCTTATTCCCAGCTAGGAAGTGGTGACGGGCGGGCGTTATGGGGGACTGTCTTTATGTAGAACTTTGACGTTCAAAAAGTGCTGGCACTCAGCCGTATTTGAATAAATGACTTTTGATTTTGATTTTTGATTTTGACGGGACCCTTTATTTTTAACGAAAATCAACACTAACGCGGGCGAAACTGCAAATATATTTGCAGTAATACCTACTATCGAAATGACATCGATTTGCCAAATTGACCTGTTTTTAATATTTTATCAAACATCAACTATTTTACGCTTATTATAATATCAAAGGGTATAAATACTGGCGCTGGCTTGTGGTACATCATAGTTTCAAAGACTACAGCTACAACAGTTTCAAACAATGAAGTTCATAATCCTCTTGTGTCTGGTGGGCGCTGCTCTAGCTTTTTGGGAGCCGGCATCACGCGATGCAATCCCAGGTTAGATTTCTTTAATGATACGTAAATATCTCATTTATGTGGAAACAATACTCACACATACCTCTTTGAGTTGTTAATATAATCCAGTAGTATCCATGGCGGTATGGAGACGGCCAGTGTCGCGGGCGCGACATCCCAGGTATTTTTTTTTAATGATATTAATTTATGGAGTTACAAAACTCTTCCACCAGACCTCTTCGAGAATTGTTATTAACTGAACTAATCAGTTAATACCTTTGCAAGTTGTCCAAGTATAACTTCCTCGTTATGATTCGAAAGCTGGTATTACAACTTGACAGCTATCGAATTAGAGTTGTTGTGTGAGACCTCGCTCCATCTTCTCCGAGGTCGGCCGCGGCCTCTTGTCGTGTCATGGCATAAGCAAAATATAATGAGCCTTTAGATAAAGTTCCCACTGTAGAAACAGAGGCTGATGATTTCTTGCTGGGGAGTTTGTTGCGCCACTTCTTCTTCCCAGCTATAACACTAGGAAGTGGTGACGGGTGGGCGTTTTGGGGGACTGTCTTTATGTAGAACTTTGACGTTCAAAAAGTGCTGGCACTCAGCCTAATTTGAATAAATGACTTTTGATTTTGATTTTCTCTGAGGGTGTGGGTAAAAATCCTGAGCCAGATCTTTCTCCGGTCGTGTCAGATTGCCATCCCTGAGGACTATGAGAGTGATGGTAGAGGGCGTGTATCCGTGTTTGCGCACACACTTGTGCACTATAAAATGTCTCATGCCGATGGCTAGCCAAAATCAGACAGGCGGACTAATATAAACTACGCGTTACCTACTCACGGTAACTACTTTTTCTTACAGCTGGCAAGACTTGCGTCAGAAACGCGGATTGTACTGCACTTTGCAAGTTAAGCTGCAACCCGAGACATGCATCTGGGGATTTATGCCGTAGCGGACACTGCTACTGTCGGCTGATAATAATGCTCAATATGTGAAGATGCTGTTTCCAATACCATGATCTATGCACGCTAGTTCTTCAACCGGTCTATTCTGTCAAAATCTTACCGTGTGAAATTAGGTGTAGTGACCATGAAGTGTACCGTCATCATTCATTCCATCTTGTTTGTATTGATTGACAACTCACTTCATGTTCACTTCAGCTAAGCTTACACGGTGAGAGGTTTACAGAATCGGACTTCAGGACTTTGTTTTTCTTGTATTTTCTATTCTTTGTTAATTAAAGTTTGTTTTCATGTTTTTCTTTATTTTATTTATTAGTACCTACCCGTTTTCATATAACGCATACTTTAAGACAATTTCAATCCATCACCACCAACTAAAGTTTTTCGACAGCGTATTGTATTTTAAGTGACCATTCGTATGAAAAGTATGCGACGCAATGCATTTCGAACTCTGCCTTGTCTTTACAGAGTTTATTGTTCCATAATTTGATGACTATTTATATCTAGCTTCTGCCAGCGGCTCCGCCCGTAATGTCATATGCGCTATTCCAGACTATAATCTATCTCTCTGCCAAATTTCATCCAGATCCGTTCAGCCGTTCTGGCGTGATTGAGTAAAAAATATCCTTTTATCCAAACTTTTGCATCTACGAGTACAGTATAGTCAGAAGTAAGACTCAATTCAAGAGACAGATGGAACTGTGCGCAGACGTAGTTCTATGTCGAGCATTTTCTATGAAAAGGCATTGTCGCTTCACACTTGTCTGCGCAGCCTTTAATCCTTCGTTATTCCATAGTTAAGGATAGGTAAAAAGGAAATTCATCAATTTATTGAATCGCAGATCTTAACTAATATTATAAATGTGATGTTGAGTTTGTTTGTTTATTTATCTCCGCCCACGTGAATGTCAAAAATTATCCCAGGGAATAAATATACTCGTATAAATATATAATATAGGGATGAAAAGTATCCTATATGTTATTCCAGACCATATCTACCTCTGTGCCAAATTTCATTAGCATTCATTCACATATTGCACGCCTAATTCTTATATTAATGACTTGCTTCTCCCCGCGATACAAAGTTTCTCGATGAGTTCAGGAAACGTAATGCCAACTGAGTCAAATTGAAACGGTATTTTATGTACATTGACGTATTTTCTAAACTGGGTGAACGGGTTGAATAGTTTCGCTGATCCTGAGACCACAGAATCAGCAACAGAATGGCTGGGTAACTATTTTTTTTGAGACGATTATGATTGACAACCACGTTGACAACTGTGACTGTTATTATTTAACTGATCAATTATATCTACAAATTCAAATGCATTATACCTGCATATGCTGAAATAAGGACGTTTTGACATGAGCATATAATAATGATGTTTCTCTTTTGAATTGTGGTTGAGCCATTCTACTTGATGGACTAAAACTTGTCCCTGAGTGAAAAAAATATTTTATTTGTATATGTAACACACACATAAAATCACGCCTATATACCCCGTAGGGTAAAGCAGAGGTGCACATAAGTACACCTCTTTTCACCAGTTATGTTTAAGTCCCAAGCCCAGCCCATATGCTCCGCGCTGCTTCTGGGAAATTCTCGATTGAAAATTTGAACGTTGCTTAAAAATGAGTATAATTGGCCCTCAGATTGCCTACTTACTACGTTTACTTTTATAAAAATCTTATCTTATCTAATGCACCTAATAGGTACGCAAATTAATTTACTTTATTAGTTTATACTCATACTATGGCAACAACGTTGAAAGAAAGTAAAAGTGTTTATTTGCGCCATTTACGACGCATACCATATAAAGACTAAAATATAAAATCAGTGATTTATACAGCTTGGGATAATATGCGGCACATCTGCGAGAAATGACCATCGCCCAGCATAATGCTGGCCTCGTGTGCAAGACAAACCCACAACCCTGGTTTTCAGCGTTGACAGAATGACGNTTATATGTTATTCCAGACCATATCTACCTCTGTGCCAAATTTCATTAGCATTCATTCACATATTGCACGCCTAATTATTATATTAATGACTTGCTTCTCCCCGCGATACAAAGTTTCTTGATGAGTTCAGGAAACGTAATGCCAACTGAGTCAAATTGAAACGGTATTTTATGTACAT
This sequence comes from Mamestra configurata, assembly GCA_002192655.3. Classification (NCBI taxonomy): domain Eukaryota; kingdom Metazoa; phylum Arthropoda; class Insecta; order Lepidoptera; family Noctuidae; genus Mamestra; species Mamestra configurata. The sequence continues at coordinate 23,852 of NDFZ01003411.1, forward strand.
TGACGTATTTTCTAAACTGGGTGAACGGGTTGAAGAGTTTCGCTAACTAAACTAATTTTTTGAGACGATTGAAGATTGACATTGTGACTGTTATTATTTAACTGATAAATTATATCTACAAATTCAATTGTATTATACCTGCATATGCTGAAATAAGGACGTTTTGACATGAGCATATAATAATGATGTTTCTCTTTTGAATTGTGGTTGAGCCATTCTACTTGATGGACTAAAACTTGTCCCTGAGTGAAAAAAATATTTTATTTGTATATGTAACACACACATAAAATCACGCCTATATACCCCGTAGGGTAAAGCAGAGGTGCACATAAGTACACCTCTTTTCACCAGTTATGTTTAAGTCCCAAGCCCAGCCCATATGCTCCGCGCTGCTTCTGGGAAATTCTCGATTGAAAATTTCAATAACTGAGCGAACGTTGCTTAAAAATGAGTATAATTGGCCCTCAGATTGCCTACTTACTACGTTTACTTTTATAAAAATCTTATCTTATCTAATGCACCTAATAGGTACGCAAATTAATTTACTTTATTAGTTTATACTCATACTATGGCAACAACGTTGAAAGAAAGTAAAAGTGTTTATTTGCGCCATTTACGACGCATACCATATAAAGACTAAAATATAAAATCAGTGATTTATACAGCTTGGGATAATATGCGGCACATCTGCGAGAAATGACCATCGCCCAGCATAATGCTGGCCTCGTGTGCAAGACAAACCCACAACCCTGGTTTTCAGCGTTGACAGAATGACGTCGGCTGGAGCTGAATATAGTCCTCCGGACAGATTTCGGCCAATTTCAACCGAGACTAGCCAACGGCACTCTCTCTTCCATTACTCTCATATTCCGATGGGACGGCAACCCCACACGACCGGAGAGAGATCTGGCGGTGGACCAACGGCTGGACATGCTTTCCGAGGCACGGGGGTGTCACACCACCAACTTCCAAACTCCAGGCTGTCACAGAGAAATTCCTATTGGAAAAACCCAATGACGCTTTTTAAAAAGGAAAAAAAAGTGATTAAAACATAAATATATTTCTTCTTCTTTAGTAATACAGGCGTTTCTTAGTCATTGCAAATAATTATGATCATCATAAACGCATTTTCTTTCATGTAAACTTTGAACTGCTTCGTATGTCACCCACTGTTTTGACTGGCCTGTTGGTCGAGTGGTTAGTGACCCTGACTGCGATTTCCACCCAGGACAAATCTTTGTGTGATGAGCATGATCATTTGTTCTGTGTCTGGGTGTAATTAGTCTATAATATGTATGTATTTAGAAATATATAAGTATATTTATCAGTTGTCTGGTTGCCATAGCACAGGCTCTGCCTAGTTTGGGATCGGATGTCCGTGTGTGAGTTGTCCCAGGTAATACTGTTTTTTTCTGTTGATATAGATATGATGGTCAGCTGTCTTTAGTCAAGTTTTTTTGGTGATTGAATTATCAATTCTCAAGTAAAAACCAGAAATAGAATAAAGCAAATTTTATTTTATTATTACATTTCACTCTTAATTATATCAAATACAAGAGATTCATATTTTTGTACACTTAAAAATATGTCGGTACCTACATAAGTAACCAACGGAAACATTTTCATCATGCTTATGCACAATACCTATGTTTTACACATTTTTTTTGGAGCCTTGCAGTAGCAGGTGCCCTCAACACAGAGAGCATGCGTGGTGCGCAGACAAGTCAGACTGCAGAGTACTCGGCAGTATCCCAAAGGACCACATGTCGTTTGTCCACCTGCGACAGCAGAGAAAATCACAATAAGTAGTAAATGATTTGCCACATAAAATTTACATAATAACTGTCTCTTATCATATCTTTTAGGCTGTAAATGCAATGTATTTTAATTTTTTAGTTTTTATAATGTTGGGCTGGTTTTTGTCTAAAATCGAACCCACAGCAGAAAAAAACGCAATATTATTTTTTGCTTCATCGTAGCGTTTTGAAAAACGTCGTTTGATTCACGATAGCATTAATTGGATGTTACTTATCCGAATTGAAAATTATTTAATTTTTTATTTATTAAGTAATCATTGCTCCATATCATTACACAGTTTGCCATTTTTACTGTTACTTTGGGTACGCACAGATATGCTTTTTTCTTCGTATTTTTTCAACCGACTTCCAAAATGTTCTCAATTCGACTGAATGTTCTTTTTTTTTGTATGTTTGTTATGCGATTATTCCGTCAATTATGAATTTATTTTGATAATTATTTCTTTATTCGAAAACCTATACACCTGAGATGGTTCCATTGGCACCAAGTCAGAATCTGATGATGGGATCCTAGGGAAATCGAGGGCAACCCTCATATTTTAAAGGCACATACAATGTTTTTCATATACTTTCTAAAGCAATTCAGATAAATTTGCCTGGTTATCAACATTTCATCTTCACCACTAAAAAGTGGAAAATACAAAACTTTTTAGAAAAAAATACAACCCACTTCAAAATAAAAAACACTACAAAGAATAAAATAACTTTATTTTCGGAAGTCGGTGTCAAAAAACGAAAAAACAAATCAAAAAACACCGACTGCCGAAATTAAAGTTATTTTATTCTTTGTACTCAGTGTTTTTTATTTGGAAGTCGGTTGTATTTTTTTACGAAAAAGTTCACCTGGTAAAAGTGGCTGACGAAATGTTCTATTAAATGATCTCACCATGAAACCATTCTAATCCTAACTAATATTATAAATGTGAAAATGAGATTGTGTGTTTTCGTAACACTTTCACACCGACATCCTTGAATAGATTTTGATGAATATTGGTTCCCGGGAGACGGCTACTTTTTATTGGGAAAATTAAACTAACGCGAGCGAAGCCGCAGGCAAAACTACCTTTATATAAGAAATATTAGTTTAGAAAAAAAACTGTACGACGCGAGTCTCTACAGTAGACAATGTGAGATTTTCTATAGAAAACGAATGTCAAACTTCTAAAATATAAGATACCTAACTAGTTTGTGCCCGCGATTTTGTACGCGCATATCCTGTTTTTTTCCGTTCCCGTGCGAATTTTAGAAAATCCTCTCTTAGTGCCAAATTTCAGCTTTCTACGACCAGTTGTTTGTCAGTCAGTCAGACAAGCAGTAAGTCACCTACTGGTACACACGCACCGCACGAGTTTTAAATATAATGATGTCTCGTGACTAATCTCTTTTATTTTGACTTTTCGACACTCAATAACTTATAGAAAATCACTTTGTCCATATCAAATTAAAAAGCTTACTCTTGTCACTAGAAGCCACCCTGTTTGCAACCGTCGTCTTCCATTTGTCGTCGTACAATGCCAGGACAGCACCCAGCAAACAGAAAAGGATTATAATCTTCATNTTCCATTTGTCGTCGTACAATGCCAGGACAGCACCCAGCAAACAGAAAAGGATTATAATCTTCATTCTTGAAACTGTTGTAGTAAGAGACTTGTAGTTTGTGAAACTGTGATTGAAAACAGAACTAGTCAGTATTTATATACTCATTTTCTTTTCAATAACATAGCGGTAAACAATTATTATGCGATATTAAATAGGGAGCAGGTCAATTTTGCAAATCGATGTCACTTGGATATTAGGTTGGTGTAAGGCCCAGACTCCACCGAAGCGGTGATGTCTGATGTGAACCTCGTCTTTGTACATAAGCTGTTCCATTGTGTATGTATTTCTATATTTTAGGGTGTACACGCAAAAATACAGACCGAAAACGAGTAACAAACAGATAGACAGAATTATTTCTGTCTGTCTGTTTATAGAGGTAAGCGGAACAGAGAGTTAAGTCCCGCAAAACTCCATTGAAAAGGGAGGATCCTCCGACCAGACGGTTATTTTTTCTGGTGGGCAACTGCCCGATAGTTGAAATTCGAACTGTTTTATATGTTCAAATCTTTCAAAAAAAATTTCGTTGGTAGTTCGTCGCTGACAGGATAGATGGCGTTGCGGTTCTTTTTGTTGCCGTACC